>CAJUYI010009117.1:0-10310 GCA_910591695.1 Galerucella pusilla | reverse complement strand
AAGAATATAGAGAAGGGCTCATTGTTAATACCCCATAATAATAACAATAATAATAATAATTCAGCTAACATAATTTTTAAAAACTTGACAATACCGAATGCTAGGGGTTTATCAGAAAGAATTAAGAAAATTGGTAATCAATTCAATATTCGAACTAGCTTCAAATCTAACTATACATTGAGATCTATACTAACAAAAGCAAAACCAAAAAATGAAGAACAATCTTCAGAAAATTGCATATATCAGATATCTTGTGAATGCGACAAATTCTATTTAGGTGACACATCTAGACCATTGAAAGTCCGAATAAGTGAACATAAAAAATATATCAAAGATAGGGAGTTCTTTAAGTCAGGTATTTGTAAACACGCTTGGAAAGAGGGGCATGAAATTCAATGGCATTCGACAAAAATAATATTGAAAGAGCCCAATAATAAAAGACGAAAAATCAAAGGAAGTGCTTTAATACAATTAAATGCAGATAAATGTGTAGCTAGTATTTCAGCCGAATGTAGTCAAATTTGGTTACCAATGTTAGAAAGAGAAATTTCCTATAATCAATTACCTGCGTTATCAGGATAGCATCATAAGTTTTTATCCAGGTTTTCTTATGATTTATCATTTGAATAGTTGTTAATCGATACACATTTCAATACACAAAATCACCAAACTGAGTCGTACATATTTTGGAAACAAAAATAATCATACACAAAAAAGTAACAACAAACGCGTTTTATTACCAACATTTCCAAAATAAGCGAAAAAAAGCGCTATCCCAATAAAAACCGTTCCTGGAACGTGTACTGAATTCCATTTCTAGTAGACTATCATATCTTTGGAATGTCATAAAATAAAATATTTATTTCACATTTTACCAGAGATGTGATCTACTATGAATGGACCTTAATAAAATTTGACAGAGTTTTGTAGTCTTAAATATCAAAATATTATTGATTGTCTAGTTGTCATATTTTTTTCGTTGTGTCAGATAGGGACCAAAAATTATTTTATCATTATTTAATCTTGACAAAGGTAGCTGGAACGCTACCGAAACGTCGAAATAAAAAGTGAAAAACATTATTGTGGTTTCATTCCCAATTAATAAGAGAAAAAATAAGAAATAGAAAACTAAAAAAAAAAACAAGAAAACCCAGTCCCAAGCCCGGTTAATCAAAGTGTAGTGATGTATAAAAATATCGGAGAATAAGAAATAAAAAACCAAAAAAAAAACAAAAAAACCACGTCCTAACCGGGTTTCGAACCTAGAACCTCTAGGTTGTAAATACACCTCGGTAGCCAAATTTTCAGCCTGTACAATTTCACCAGATCTGAATTCCTCGAAGTTTCACTGAGGCACTAGTCAATAATAGTCAATATTTATGTAATAAGGGAATAAATATATGTTTATGCCCTGAGGGCGACGTCTTACGAACCAAAGGGCCTTTGGCCCGAGGGTTTGTAAGTAGCCCGAGGGTATACACATCTTTTTATGCCAGCGGTACATACATGAATATAGATGAATTGGACCTGACAACTGTATTGGATGTATCAAATCTCAATCAGTCTATCATCAACTATCGATAACCAATGAAATTATTATTAAATTTTTCAGGATAACTAAAATGGTAAATGGTGTTGTGAATCAAATTGAGCTGGTGCAATTAACTGGTACTTGCCTTAGTGTTGGACTTGGAATGTTTCAATTCACGGTTAAAGTAAGTAAATTTTAGTTATATAATATTAATCTTATGAATATTTCAAGGTAGCTTGTGGATAGAAATAGAATAGGAAAAATGTTATCAAGATTCTAAGAGCCACAAGGAATTAATTCATTAGATGTCGAAGGTATTTGTTTAATATTATTATAACGCCTTACAACTTTGGAAATTACTTTCCAACGAGCAGACTAAGAAGCAGCAACCACTTTCCTGGATATATGCCACGAAAGGATATTGAATTACAAATCCAAGTTAAACCGGAATGGTATATCTGCAAGAACATTCTGGTTTGTTATTAGAAGGGACAATATCACTTGTGGGCCGTTTTTGGCATAATTGCGAGCGTATTCGCGCCTCATCAGTACAAGGTAGATATTATCCGTTCGGAGAGCGTAATTCTGCTATTATCGCATCCCCCAGTGTTGTCTCCAGTCTAGAATTATGCTCTTAGAGCTTCTGGAAGGATAATATCTACCCTGTAGTCTGTAGGTAAATGTTGTCCCTGCTAATTACAATCCAGAATGATTGATTAGGTTATGTTTGGTTGGTTGGTTATATCTTGCAGAAATACCTTCCTCGTTCAACTTGGAACTATAATACCTGAAGTCCTTTCATGGCATAAATCCAAGAGAGTAGTTGTTGCATCTTAGACTGCTCTTTAAAAATTGATTTTCAACTTTGTAAGGTGTTATATTAGTATCAAACCATTATCTTTGACACCTATTGATAAAACGCTTTACTTAAATATGACAGTTGTTGAAGTAAACTGTGATTAAGTGTAAAATAGATCCATTATTTTGGTTATTGCACATCTTTATAGAAAATCCCGAATAATATCAAATTCAACTAATATAAATTGACGACATTATTCAACGTATTGTGATCCCTATCGTTTTTAAATGCCTTCTAACTCAATTTAAGATATTTATCAGGCGTGACCGATCTAATCGCAACCGTTTGTCTTCCTTCAATTATTTAAATCAAGGAGGTTAGTTTCCTACGCAATACTTTTCACATATCACCTTTGAAAATTTGCTGGTCATTCTATCATTGACTTCTTATTCACAATTTTTGTTAAACAATAGCTATCACCTTCTTACCTCCAAGTTCTGGAGCTAATTTGACCCAACCAGATCAAGATTCCGAATTTAGCATTCATTGGACCGATTAGCCACATTAGTATATGTGTTCAAAATGGTCAAATTTTTTGAAATTCTTTTGCTTAACAGAAGTAGATAATGTCTTTTTTTTCACAGAAGCACATGAGTATTTTCGAAATTGCAATAAGTTTCCTGTACATGTTTGGTAATACCTTCCAAGTGTTTATGGACTGTTATCTTGGGAGTCATCTGTATTTCGAGGTTGGTAATATTTTGAATGCTGCACACACACTTCTATATTATAGTCACAATCTTTTTATATGTTTATCTCATTGTGCTCGTTCGAATAAAAGATTATTTGTCAGTGTTTGCACTGTATAAATGGAGGTATGTTTCAGGCAAGTTTATTACCAGACGCACTATTTCATAGCAACTGGATGGAACTGAAGGATGAGGAACTGAAAAAAGATGTCAAATTCTTTCTTCGCCATTGCCAGAGAATTCCGCAAATCAGCGTGTACAACATGTATGATATTAATATGATTTCATTTGGCAAGGTATTTACAAGGAAAATTTATACTCATTTATAAACAAAAATATTGATAAATGGATAATATTGATAATCCAATAATATGAATTTGATAATTCTATGTAAATAAAGAACTTTTCTATCGAACCTATAGATTATATGCAATCTTCTAGGATCTATTTCTCTTCATCTATATTAATCTCTCAATAAAGTCTCGAATAATACAATCAATCAATCAATCTCGAATAATACAATCACTAAACGGTAGCAAACCATATTTGTGTTTGTTTCTAAACTAAATCTAAAGGCCCCCATACACTACGGGTAAACACGACAAACTTAACCGAACAGTTAAAATTGTACGTGGAAAATTGCCGCTTTTGAACACACATACACTGTCAGTCTGCAGTTGTGTGTTTCACGATTTATTGCAAGGACATAATTGCAGTGTCGTTAGTTTTTGGTTTGAAAAAGAAAAAAAAAGAAAAATGGTGGAACGTGTCGCGGGACACACGGTAGGAACTTTGGTTCCTTTTAAGCAAAAATGTTTTGAATCAATAAATGAGTACACATATTAATATAAGAATTTATTTACTCTGGATGAAACTTCATTTAACAAAAATATACAGTAGTATTAATTATAAATGAAAATAAAAATCTTATCATTAAGTTGATTGGCACAATAATCATAGTTATTTATGATACAAGTGCGTGAAGTTATACTTTTGCGCACGAGTTGCGAAAATGCCAAAATATTATATGATATAATCCGTACAAATCAACAACAAATACTTAGAACAGAATAAAAAGGGTATTTAAGGGGACCTCGGATTTTATAAAATTGTGTAATACACCTGATGTTATAGAAAAACAATTTGCATATTCCTCGGTGGTCGAGTAGTAAGAAAACCAGACTCTCACGCGGTAAACCCGGGTCCGATTCCCCGTGAAGTAGTTTTTTTTTAATGTTAATTTTATTTTCAAATAATTATTCCGCTTGATATTAATAACGACAACAGGTAGACGTTTGAAATATTTAGCAGAATATTCATTATTATAGATAATGGTACGGTACCCTTCATGAGGGAGTCCGACTGGCAACATCTACTTATAACAGCATCCTATATTTAAATAGGAAAACCGTAGCATTATACAAATTGGACATTTAAGAACTGTACGTTTACCACAAAAAAATTAGTGGAAACATAAAATTGAATTGTTAAATTTTCAATTTGAAGTTATATTACAGTTTATAGAAATTTTTATTTTCCAGATTTTTTTCCTGAGTGGTCGTAGAAAAAATATACTGTTCGACTCGTGTGGATTGTCCATATCGCACTTGAACGATTGAACTTCGTCCTCGTGTGATATGGCCATCATATCCACACTAGTTGCACAAACTACTATTTCTATCAAAATATGCCCTTTTACATTTGAAAACAAGCTGCCAAATGTCAAATCAATTTATACATTCATTTTAAAGTTATCGAATTAAAACATTCAAGTTTTCAAAATTTCAACACCCTGTATTTCGAAAAGTAAATGTGCTAGACTCCCTAATCCTCATATCAGTTTGTCCAATTTTACGAGAGGAATCTACATGCAAACGTTGTAATTACCCTTAACGTTCGAGATGCTTACACCATTTTTTGCGCGATCGTATTGAAATAAATTCCGAATAAAATAATTTGAATTTCTTCGAAATGAACTAAATGTCAAAAGTGACATTTATACTTCTCGATCAGTTTAAAATATATTTTGCATTTTGGTGAAATTGTTTTTTATGCTTTTTATTACTTTTCGACGTCTGAACGGTAAGTAAATCACTTACCGACGTGTTAAGCTTAGAAACCATAGTAAACACAACCTACCGTCCTGACAACCGATGCTGTGAAAAAACAAAAGATCAATCGCGCAAAAAAATTATGGAAATAATAGTAAAAATTTATCCGAACAAATTCAAGTAGATCACCAGCACTGCGAATACCAGCTTTGCATAGGATTTTAATGCAGCATCGGTGGTTCAGAGGAAGAATGCTCACCTTCCACGCGGGCGGCCTGGGTTCGATTCCCGGCCGGAGCATAAGAATCGCTGCTTCGTAAACGAGAGAGAGACTCAGGAGAGAGCACACGCACGCAAGTGAGGCACATGACGAAGCAACGTAACATAACGTAACGTAACGGTCAGATCTTTTGCGTCGCGACCCTCGGTCGCTCAAACCTAACCTGACGTAAAGAACTAAAGTTCCAAAATGTTCGAAATGGGTAATAGATTGATTATTAATAAGAAACGAATTTTTCCATGTCAATATATTTTAGTTTAGTTTCAACTGGAAAAAAGTGACTGGTGTTATTTGAAGAATGGATGCAGATACTTATTTAGAATTGTTAAACCGTATCACACCTTGATACAAAAGCAAGATTCGCACCTTCGGTAGTCCATATCCTGTCATGAACGTCTTACGGCAACCTTACGATATTCTGCTACAGGGCGAAATTATGAAGATTTAAAATTTTTAACATCAATTTCAGCTCAAGCCTTAGGTTGCATAGTACCAGAAACATGTTGTGCTATATACACTGTTTTAAAGGAGGAATACCGAAGATTTTATTCATTACACATTATGGTATCGGCCATTTTACATAACCACTATGTTTTTTCACGACGGATTTAAATGAATACCACATACAGTAGCGGACTTGCACGAACACGTTGGCCTGTACGGGTAAAATCTCAAGTCATGTCGGAGATGAAGAACGTCGGTTAACATCGTCGTGATTGGCCCATACACTAGCAATTTTGTACGCGCAATTTTAACTGTTCGGTTAAGATTGTCGTGTTTACCCGTAGTGTAAAGCTTTTTTCTTTAAACAAACCTACGCATATCAATTATTAATTATTTCAGTTAATGAAATTATTGATTCATTTGGTTTTTATGTATATATATTTTTTGTTTTATTTATATTGTATTCAAATATATGTCGTTTACTTATGGAAAAAAGTTTTTATGTATTAATTCAAGAAAATTTTGTTTATGTGGTGATATGTCATTGATTTTATAATTAAGTATTTTGGATTATTTCTTGTAATATTCAAAACAAACAAGTATTTCGAATGCTTTTCTGTCTATTTCAGTTTTATTGTTGTTTATTATTTATTTATTAGTTAGTTCTATGGTACATTCCATCAATGAGACAATTCAAAGTTGAGAATATTTACTTTTCACTCCCTTCTTTCAAATTAATCAGCTATAATGAATAATTATATTTTATTTCAGGTTATAAAAGTGGCTTTCTCCGTCTACACTCTGATGTCAAAACTAACAGAGTAAATTGATAGTGCAGGTTCCAATAGTTAATTTATATATGAAATAATTATATCGGTGGAAAAATTAAATAAAAATTTTGTTGGTTGTTTTTTTCATATTATTCAATGTACCACCACCACCGTAACGGATTTCTTTGGAAAGTTTTTTTTTTCATCAAACCATATCGTGGCATGTCTCAGTTTTCTGATTTCTGAGAAGTGAGGAGGAAATAAAAAGGACCTCATATATTCTCTTCATAATATTAGGTGAGATAAGATATTATATGATTCGAGATACGCCTCTGAGACTTTAAAAAATAGGTATTAAAGGTGGAAGTATGAATTTTTAATTAAGTGAAATAATATCTAATTGTCCTTCGATAGTTTAATTCAGTAAATAGACATTATTGTGAATTATTAAAAAAATAACTTATGCATGAAGCAATTAAACGACCACGGGGATTAAATATTTATTTTCTTGAAAAATACTACGCATTCTTGTGAAATCATTATTATTACTGTTCGAAGAAGCAATCCAGTAACCCTACAGCATGGTGTTTCACGGTAGGTATCACAATTTATTTGTATGCACATTTCCATACCTCAATATTCAAATCCCTCTCATTCGCCTATCCTTATATTCATAACTGGTATGTTTTTGGAATCACAATAAAGGGACTATGAAAAAACTCCACAGTAAAAGAATTGTAGAATTTTCACTTAAAACAGAAAGCAGAACATTCAATTCTGTATAGACATAATTCCAACGTGAAGTATAAAACTTCCATATGAACAAGAAATTATCACAAATTGTCTTGCATATTTATCAATTGGGATTTAATAAGCTAATCTTCCTAATAATGACCAAACAGTTTTCCAGATACCAATGTGCTGTTTTAAGTCATATTTACGATTAGATTTTGAATAATATGAAATTTGATTTCAGATTTATTTTCTCGACTGCTGAAAACAAATGACTATTCAAAATTATTTCTTGGTCCTGCGAAATTTATTCTATTATTTCTCATTTTATGGCCCAATCTTTCGAAAAGTTTGAAAAATATTTCGTTTGTCATTCATACAGTGGGTGCGATGATTGTAATAAGTGGAGTTGCATTTTATTCTTGGAAGAATGTTGATAATTTTGATAAAATGATTTTTGGCCTGAGTACTGGATCATTGGCAATCCTGGTAAGTATCCTTTTTTGGAATATATTTCAGTCCAAACTACTCCAGAGATTCGTGAAGAAAATTGCTAAAAATGGTTGCCCGAAGAGTCGTACGATTTCTAAATAAATTGGTTTCATAGTTTGGGGCTGAATCGAAATCGCCCCCACATTGTTTTGGAACCCTATTTTTTGTTTTTTTTTGGCGCTGATTACCCTTTTGGCACCGAGAGTGGAGAGAAGAGAAGATGTCATTCATATCTCCAAACTACATCTAATATAGTGATAGCAAAAGATACAAAAACAGCAAGAGAAATATCCAGGATACCCTCCTCACGCTAAGGTGCTTGTCTAGCGACTTATTAACACAAACAAGACATGCAACGGATAGAAGAAATAATGGGAACACAATTATTTATAGTAGGTATATTCAGCAACTACTACTATTTTACATTTAAATTTGCGCTTAGATCGCTTTGAGAATTCCCACAAAATGGTTTAGTAGTTTTGCCGCTATAATTAAGCTCTCCTCGGACCATATTTCCAGCTAATTTCTATATCTATTATATCTACATCAACATCAACAGAATTCACTGGAATATGGATGTAATGATCACGGAACGGAAATGGAATGTATAGTGGGAATCAAACCTCAAGCAGAGCGTGGCTGTCAGTGAATATTCCAATTTTTTGTACTGTATATCCTCTTCTGATATTTCCATCAATACAGACTATTATGCAATCATCTGTGCTTGAAGCATCGTCGTATATTGACTAAGGCTGAAGAGCAGACTTTTTCTAGGTCCTTTTAACATTTATCCTTAAAATATTTTTTTTTCAGGCCTATACTAAAATTTTCTTCATGTGGTATAAATCGGATAAATTGAAATTGGTTGTCCAAACAATTATGAACGACTTTTGGCCGTATGACATAACTGATGGCACTAGTAAACGTTTTATAGTTACTTCAGTTAAGATCAGTAATTTGCTAATGATAAGTTTGTTAAGTTTAGTAGTGCCGTATATATTGCTAAATTGCATCAAACCTTTATTTGCTGATACTCGAAGTTTGCCATTAATGTCTGAATATCCTTATGACTGGTGGACCGAGTCTCCTATTTATGAAATTCTCTATGTCCATCAAATTCTGTTCGCCAGGTAATGTATTATTTGATTAATTTTGCACCAAACTAGAGCACTACAGGATGAACAGCGATTCTGTTTAAAAATATGGTCGATTGAAATCTAACGGCATATTTTGTATATTCCTTCACCTAAAATAAAAATAATGAAAAAAAAAGATAATCTAAGCTAATTTCAAATAAATTCTATCCGATACTTCTGGATTACCCATAAGACAATTACTATTTTCACAAAAACGATTTTTTATTTTTCCAGTCAAACAGCAGTATGTGGTATTTATTGTGCAGTTGTACTGATTATGGAGCTATTTCTATCAATTTCCAGTCAATTTTGTATACTTCAAGAATGTTTATCCTTATTCAACACACCTCAAATGTTCATAATAAATAAGAAAATGAGGGGGATTTTTGGAGATCAATTAGAAAAGAAATACGAAGAAAAAAAGGAGTTTTTCGTTAGGTGTGTCAGACACCACGGTATGCTCTTGAGGTAAGTCCACAGCGATCGCTGAAACTCCACATAACATAAAAACAATTAGCTTATATTTCCAATAAGTCATTGCTTGCATTCGAAGATATTGCGTGATGCTTTTCTTCCCTTTCCATACACAACCGACAGATGCCCATGATATGCATATGCTCAATCCTGTAATCTTGTCCATTTTACCCCTATTGATATTCAGTATTTGGTTAGACAGCGACTTAAACTCAACCTCAAAACCATAAAACTTGATGGGAACGAGATTGAATGGAGACAAGAAGTCAAGTATCTAGGTTTAACTTCAGACAGTAAACTCCTGTGGAACAAACACGAAAAGGAGATTACATACAAGGCAAAAATGGCTATAATCGTGTGCAGAAATCTGGCAGGAGCAAACTGGGGCTGTAACCCAAAAATCCTAAGCTGGATGTACACTGCCATAGTGAGACCAATCATCACTTATGGAGCCCTTGCCTGGTGTAGCAAAACTAGCCTATTGACGACGAGAAAAAACCTCTCCAAAATTCAAAGACTAGCCTGTATATGCATTACAGGAGCAATGAGAACATGCCCAACGGCAGCCATGGAAGTGATTCTCAACCTCACCCCTCTACATATGGTGGTGGAAAGTGTTGCAGAAAGAACAAGATACAGATTA
Organism: Galerucella pusilla; assembly: GCA_910591695.1. Classification (NCBI taxonomy): domain Eukaryota; kingdom Metazoa; phylum Arthropoda; class Insecta; order Coleoptera; family Chrysomelidae; genus Galerucella; species Galerucella pusilla. Next base: position 209 of record CAJUYI010009117.1, on the reverse strand, counting down.
AGTAGAGAGGGAATCATTAAAAAAAAAACACCTCCTCACTTCTTAGAAATCAGACAACCTGCGACATGCCACAAGACGGTATGATGAAAAAATATAACTTTTCAAAGAAAGTCGTTACGGAAATGAGCAACAAGAAGGAATGGGATCCAAATACCATTACCAGACTTGGAAAGAATGCCATTCAATGGTACACAGACGGCTCAAAAGCA
>CAJUYI010009116.1:0-10310 GCA_910591695.1 Galerucella pusilla | reverse complement strand
AAAAAAAATTTTTACCCAAAAAAATTCTCTTCTGGAATTTTCAGAAACTATAGTTACTATTTAAACTAGAAATTAATAAAGGCAGACAAAAATTTAATTTAGTTACGATAGATAGATATAACAATAGCAGATAAGTGAAAGAGTACAACCCCTATTTCAAATCCAATAGAAATTGAAATTATTCAAGACAACTTCAATATGACCTAATTATAAATATTTTCAACCCTCACCCAGATAATTTTCTTCCCCGAGTTACAATGAGACAAATCTTTTCTATGATATTGAATACTGGAACTAAGGAACAGTCTACCCAGTTAGCAACTGAACTTATTCAATACCATAGAACACTAGACAGAATAAGAAAAAAATTTAAAGAGACGACAAAAAAAACGAAGACATGTATTTATATAACTTTAAGTACTGATCCAAAAGGAACAGTCTACCTATTTAGCAACTGAACTTACTTTAAGCCAGAAAATACTACAAAGACAAGGAAAGGAAAAATACATGAAAGACAAATTCAGATAAAGATAAAAAAAAAATAGAAAACATGAAAACACAAGATACATGGGATAAACCCTAATGATACACCGATAATCAAAGAAGAACACAATATACAAAAGCTTCTCATCGTCTGTATAATTTTCCTCCAAGATTACATAAATGTACGGTAAAGATATGATTTAGACAAAATAAAAAAATAAAAAACTCCACCCACCAAGGTGTGAGGTATATCAAGATAATTTTAAAATAGTTATAATTATGTGTTAGATATAGATAAACGCTTGAAATTAATTGTAAATAAGAAAAGACACAATTAATTTTTGTTAATTCATGCACTGATTCAATGGAACAGTCTACTTGGCTAGTAACTGAACTTGCACAAATTTACAGAAAATTAATCGTAGGAAAGTCATAGAGCAGATTCTATTAACCAAAAAAATGTTTAAGATAATTTGTGAAGATAAGACAATTATAGAGATAGATATATATTTATATTCTGTTGTGCTATAAGTGATCATAGTAAAATTTACGATAACTGTATATCGCAAACTAAGATAAGATACCATAATTATTCGGTGGGAAACCTGATAAATGTACACAAAGACACCAGATAGATGTTCACTATGAAACATGCCTTCCGCGGCACAAGATAAGATAAATTTAGGTAAAGATACATTTTCATGTGCCATTTCCTTTAGCACACAAAAACATAGGCAAGGTAAGATCCTTCAGTTTGTGTCATTTGACACAATTCAACTGGAAAGATAAGATAAGGTATTTTAGTTTGTGTAACTCTACACAATTCAACTAAAAGAAGATAAGGCAAGGTAGGGTATTTCAGTTTGTGTACTCGACACAATTCAACTGAAAAAAAAGATAAGGTAAGGTATTTCAGTTTGTGTAACTCTACACAATTCAACTGAAAAAAGATAAGGGAAGGTAAGATATAGATATATAATTCTTTTTTTTTTTTAATTTTTTGGGAAATTAAACCACAATATTTTTAAATTCTTTACTTCAACGTTTCGGTAGCGTTCCAGCTACCGTTGTCAAGAAAAAATAAGTAGAAATTGAGTAATTTTTTATCCCTTACTGACACAACAGAAGAAATTTGACAACTAGACAATACACAAAATCACAAAACTGAGTATACATATTTCAAAAACCTAAATACTCATACACAAAAAAACTATCAAGAAACGCGTTTTATTAACAACATTTCCAATATAAGCGAAAAAACGCGCTATCCCAATAAAAACCGTTCCTGGAACGTGCACTTCACTGGATTCCATTTCTAGTAGACTATCATATCGTTGGAATGTCATAAAATGAAATATTTCATTTCACATTTTGCCACAGATATGATCTACTATGAATGGACCTTAATAAAAATTTGATAACAAAATTTTGCAGTCTTAAACTTCAAAATAATTTTTGATTGTCTAGTTGTCAAATTTTTTCTGTTGTGTCAGTTAGGGATAAAAAATTACTTAATTTCTACTTATTTTTTCTTGACAACGGTAGCTGGAACGCTACCGAAACGTTGAAGTGAAGAATTTAAAAATATTGTGGTTTAATTTCCCAAAAAATTAAAAAAAGAATGAATAATATACCACAAGGAACATACAGAAGATATTTAGATATATAATATTATGGAACATCCAAATTTTTAGTCTCTACTAATTAACATTCCAAAATTATATACCCCAAATTTCATAACCCAATTTAAGTATTACATCCATAATACTCTCAAATGTCGCAATTGTGTTATTGCAGGGATAAATCTAGTTCACCACTATAACTATTACTCTCATAGCACAATAGAGATATGTTTTTAAAGATACCAGATAATCGAGTTAAAGATATAATCAGAGAAAAAAAATGAAAAAACAACACGGTAAAATCTAACACACAATTAATTACTATAAGGGAAAATCCTGAGACAAATTTATTGCAATATACGATACAGTTCCTACAGTTATCAATAGATAAGTTATACTATAAAGATAGATATTTGGATAAACAAAGTTCCATATTTCCAAGACACATTCCAAAAGCTATTCAACTCAAAAGAGATATGATAAAATGTACCATACAATGTATATTTTTAGATATTAATTCATTTAAAGATAAATTGAGCTTTTACTGATTGAAAAAAAATTATTAGCCAACACTGAACTCTTTATATGAAATTTTTCATCAAATTTCACACGAAAGATCGTACCTAAAACAAAAATAAACTGGAGAAAAACAAAGTCAAACATAGTGATAAGATATAACCCAAGGATTGAAAAAAACAACAAAATTTCGACAAAAATGATTGACTAAGACAGAAGAAAGGGGACAAAATTGAAAAAGTGAACTTAAAATTTTCACTGGAAAGTTAGATGATATTGATTCTAAGTTCTACCAGGGAGGTTGCCAGTTAGCGTCCACAGTAGCCATTGGTCATCGCGCAAGCAAAACATTAGAAAAAACCATCACACAAACACAGCAAATATTTAGACAGTGCTAGCGATATGACACAAAGCAACTACCTAAGACGGTAAACATCTCAACGAGATAGATAAAATTGAATTATGGTTTTATTGTATTTTTTTTACTGCCCGTGGATTGGGCGCGTCCCCAGGTAGCGGATAGGGGAACGGCCAAGGGACTGAGTCACCGGTCCCTTGGTCAGTGGCAGAAATAAGTAGGGTGAGGAGAGCTTAACCTCCCCAAAATCCTCTGCGAAACATGCCACCGCGGACCAGCCTACCCAAGCTAAAGTGTAAGGAATCGTGCCGACAGCTGAATGGCCGCAGGGTGATATGCGGTCACCAACGATCCCCTTGGGGAACCGGGCGTAATCCCATTGTAATTAGCCTTCCTCTGGTAATGCGGGGCTCTGCCAGAGGTGACCAATCCTTCCCTTGCTACTCGTGAGAACACACATGGAAAAAACACGAAAAACTAAAACAAATCCCGAGGCTGGACAGAGGTGCTCACCTCAATCGAAAGCAGTAGTTGGGGATGGACAGAAATGTCCACCCCAAAATACTGCACAGAATGAGGCTGGACATGGAAGATCATCTCGTGATGATGAAACTCAAAGGCCTAGGCGAAAGCGCATTTGCGGCGCCGAAGCCAAAAGGAGGAAGAGCGCGAAGGAATCAGGGGTGGCAGCAGCTACAAGTGCACCCCCCTCTTCCCCCACTCCACCTCCAACAGCAAAGGCACTTCCTGCGGCCGGCGCCAAGAGCTCCGCTTTGAATGAAGGCAAGGAACCGGCTGCCCCTGCAGGAAAGCGCCCTCACTTGAGCACCTTCACGGAGGGGACTCCTAGAAGGCTGAAGAAGCCGCGCCGCGCCTTCCAAAACCATTGCGGATGCCGCCTTGAGACACCTCAAGGCTGCTATCATAGATGAGACTAACCCGTACGGTAAAGTTACCGCAGAACGGGAAAGAATCATTAAAAATCAACTGCTAGAAGAACTGGACAAGATCATCTTCTCCGCCTCCAGCAGTAATAGCAAAGGGCCCACGTTTAAGTCGTAGACATACTCCGGTGAAATCATCAGAGTGGTCTGCGATGACGACGGGACGCTAGAGTGGCTGAAAAAAGCCACAAAAAACCTCAAGCCGTGGGAGGAGGCATCACTGGCGATCGTTAGTGTGGATAGGATCTCTAAGCTGACCAAAGCCTCGCTCTGGATCCCGGAGGACGTCCACAAGACGACATCCGGTGGAAAGGAGAGGGTGCTTGGTCGGCTTAGGGCGCAGAACCCTGATCTGACGGTGGCAAGGTGGTGCACTTTCCATCATGAGGTAAAAGTGAACCCAGAAGGACACATTTTCGTCTTCGGAATCGGAGACAAGGATATGGCTGTCCTCAAGAAGAAGTCCATGAGGATGAGCTATGCGTTCACCTCTTTGACTATCAAGGTAACGAGGAAGGAAGCAGGGAGCACCTCCGAAGACTCGAGGTCCTTGGTAGTCGAGCCACCTAAAGTGGATATTGACCCCAAGGCCACCATAGGTCCCGAAAAGGACGTCGAAACAGTCGATGACCTGACGGAGGAGGCACCCGAATACAGCGAGGTCGTCTCTCCCCTAGCGGAGGAGCAGATGGACCTCTAAAGCGAACCCAACTCCACGCAACCCACTCATGGGCAAGGATATTGGAGAAAAGGTAAATATCATACAATGCAACCTCCAACACAAAAAGGCAGCAACCGCAACACTATGTCGCCACCTTGATGTATTGGAGGATGCAATAGCTCTGATCCAGGAGCCCTGGATAATAAAGACCAAAATTACTGGTTTCAGTCTTTTTTTAAATTCTGCGGTTAAAGTGGAATGTCTAGATGGAAGAGGCTAATATACGACGTTGGTACTCGCATCGGTGTACTTACCTTCAGATGCAGCCACCCTACCACCGACTAAAGAGATGGAGGTACTAGTGGATTACTGCCTCAACCAGAGAGTGGAGGTGATATTGGGCTGCGACTCAAACTCACACCACTTGAGCTGGGGCAGCAAGGATATCAACGCCCAAGGTAAGTATCTTTATGAATATATAATTAAGAAAGATCTAACAATCTTAAACAGATGCACGGAGCCGACATTTATTAACGCCCGTAGCCAAACATTAATAGATATTACGTTGGCGATAGCCAAAATATCAAACAAAATTCAGGACTGGCAAGTGTCAGATCATATTTCTATGTCAGACCGCCGATGGCTGACCTATACGGTAAGCCAGGATCTCAGGACCACTGTAAAATCCCGTGACCCGAAGAGGACGGATGTAGCTCTCTACAATCGACTCTTAATAGGTGCTCTGTGGGAAACAGAGGTCCTGACTCCCAGCAATAACGAGGAACTGGAAAAATTCACAGTATCTATCCAAAACAAAATAGACATTGCCTATAAGGAATCCTGTCCGATGAGGATGGTTCAGACAGGTGGCACGACCAATACCTGGTGGTGCCCTGAACTGGAACACCTCAGAAAGACAGCGAGAACGACCTTTAACAAGGCAAAACGAACAAAACTCAAAGAGGACTGGGATATATATAAAGCCAACCTCAAAGAGTTCAAAAAAGTCCGCAGACAAAAGCAAAGAGAAGCCTGGAGAGCCTATTGTGAGGCAGTCGAAGACTCCCCACAAATTTCTAGGCTACAGAAGGCACTCTCAAACGACCACCATAAGAGTATCGGCATCCTGACAAGGGAAAATGGCGACAAGGCCGCCAACCTTCAAGAGAGCGCTGAGATTCTTATGGAAACTCACTTCCCAGGTTCTGTCTTTCCTGGAACGTCAAACTGGACGGAAGTATCGACAACACCCTCACAATACGACTGGCAATCTGCTAGTGCACTAATTGATGAAGACAAGATAAGGTGGGCCATATCGGGCTTTTCCCCCTTCAAGTCACCAGGACCTGACGGAATGAGACCAGCCCTACTTCAATGGGGAATGGATATTTTTATGCCGCACCTGGTTGGAATTTTCAGAGCCTCTTTAGCTCTGAGGTATATTCCCAGTAAGTGGAGAGAAGTACGAGTGGTATTTATACCCAAACCAGGTAGGATGGACTACACCTTACCAAAAGCATTCCGACCAATTAGTCTCACATCGTTCTTTTTGAAAACAATGGAGAGGTTATGCGAGCGGTATATAAGAGATGAAGTGCTAGTTCACAACCCACTTCATCCAAATCAGCATGCATATTCTCTGGTAAGGTCCACTGATTCGGCCCTTCACCAAGTGGTTGGCAGAATCGAAAGATCATTGGACAACAAAGAATCCTCCCTGGGTATATTCATAGATATCGAGGGAGCGTTTGATAAAACAACCTTTCCAACAATTATCCAACAACTCAACTCCAGGAATGTACCTCTGGTAGTAGGAGAATGGATACTCAAGATGCTCTCTAGTAGAGCAATAAGTATCAATGTAGAAGACATCACAGTAAGAGGACTGGTCATGAGGGGATGTCCACAAGGAGAAGTCTTATCACCCCTTCTGTGGAACATAGTCCTAGACACCCTGATTAATCACCTCAACAACAATGGATTCTACACAATTGCATACGCAGATGACATAGTTATCTTGCAGACTGGCAAATTTGTGAACACACTGTGCGATAGAGCGCAGGATGGACTTAAATTAATTGAAAAATGGTGTAAGGAACACTCACTGTCGATCAATCCCAGAAAGACTGAGATGGTCCTTTTCACCAGGAAAAGAAGTTTTTCGGGTTTGAAACCTCCCGAAATCTTCAAAAGCAAACTAAACTTTTCGGAAGAGGTGAAATACCTTGGTATTAACCTCGACAGGAAACTAACATGGAACTCTCATCTAAACAGCAGAGCAAAGAGAGCATATGTGGCATATGAGCAGTGTCGGAGGACAGTGGGACGCACATGGGGTCTGTCGCCCCGTGTGGTCACCTGGATCTACACCGCAATAATAAGACCCATGTTAACGTATGGAGCAATTGCATGGGGACCGAAGGTTCTACAAGCAACGGCCATCCAAAAATTATATCAAATACAGCGAATGGCTTGTTTAAACATCACAGGAGCCATGAGAACAACACCAACCGCAGCAATGGAAATAATTACTGGTCTGACCCCTCTGGACCTACAAGTCAAGGAGGTTGCGTTAATGGCCATGGTACGATTGCGCACGGCTGGTGTAAACCCCGAAGTAGGAATGGGCCAATTGAGGTTGAGCCTATGGCAGGAAGCGCTCACTGCGCTACTTCTGCTGCAGGCAGCCAACGATGCAATTGAACCCAGGTTTTTGTTTAACAAACCCTACAAAATTCAAATAAAACAGAACACAGAGCCAGATGCTGCAAATGCAATACGCATATGTACAGATGGTTCAAAAATGAAATAAGGCCCAGGCTATGGAGTTTACTCGAGAGCACTAAGCCTTAAGATTAAGTGGGGAATGGGAAACAACACCAGCGTGGTTCAAACAGAGCTGGCTGGTATCTCAATTGCCACAAAAGAACTAACCAGAAGAGGAATTTCTGGCAAAAACATAATAATCTGCACTGATAGTAGACAAGCCCTATTAGCCTTGAACAGACAACGTGTTATATCGAGGCTAGTACTAGAGTGCCACCAAGATTTAGCTGACGTCTCGGCAGATAACAACATTATCCTGAGGTGGGTTAAAGGGCACGACAGGAGTAAAGGAAATCGCATTGCTGATTCTTTAGCCAGGGAAGCCGCTGGACTAAACATTCTAGGACCCAGTGACACCTACGGCCTAACGACTTCGACAATTGCGGAACTAGCCAAACGTTACACCCATGCTCAATCCCTTAAGAGATGGGATGGAATCAAAGGATGCAGTTTTGCCAGGATCACCCTGGGCGACCCTGGGAAGCTGGCGCCGAAGAAATATTTGGCGATGACCAGGAAAAACCTACGTTTAACAGTAGGATTTCTGACTGGTCACTGTCAACTAAGTGAACACCTCCATACTATGGGGCTAGTGGACACACCTCTATGCAGGATGTGTGAACAGGAAGATGAAACTGTCAGGCATGTCTTATGCGAGTGTCCGGAGTTATCGTCAATAAGAGAGTGTGTGTTCGGTGAGTCTTGGCCTACACCTGCCAGTGACCAGTGGCCAGTGTCTCCCAGTGACCTGTCCACCTTCCTGAACAGGACAGGATGGACAATGACCTAGGAGGACAACTCCTCGGGAGGATGTACAATGGGTCACATGTGGCCTAAGTGCTGTGAGCCTACACACTCACCCTCCCTACTCTACAGATACAGAGCTTTTACTGATTGAAAAAAATTATTAGCCAACACTGAACTCTATACATGAAATTTTTCATCAAATTTCACAAGAAAGATCGTACCTAAAACAAAAATAAACTGGAGAAAAACAAAGTCAAACATAGTGATAAGATATAACCCAAGGACTGAAAAAAACAACAAAATTTCGACAAAAATGATTGACTAAGACAAAAGAAAGCAGACAAAATTGAAAAAGTGAACTTAAAATTTTCACTGGAAAGTTAGATGATATTGTTTCTAAGTTCTACCAGGGAGGTTGCCAGTTAGCGTCCACAGTAGCCATTGGTCATCGCGCAAGCAAAACATTAGAAAAAACCATCACACAAACACAGCAAATATTTAGACAGTGCTAGCGATATGACACAAAGCAACTACCTAAGACAGTAAACATCTCAACGAGATAGATAAAATTGAATTATGGTTTTATTGTTGAAAAACTGAATTAAAGTTACGCAAATGAAATTTTAAGATGAAGAATTTACGAAAAAAAAATTAGCTCTGTCATCAACTGATGTAAAGAAATATGCCACGATAAAATAATGTTTTTCTATGTATCATTCAGTACTAAGGTAAAGATAATTTTCCGTTATTTCGTTGTGCAAAAAAAACAATGTGTTATTTGTACTCGTGTCAATTATAAAGGGACCAAGATAAATCACATATCGAGAATAAAAGTGCTACCAAGCAAACAAAGATAATTTCTCAATATACTAACGATAAGGGGATGCTACAACCATATCCGAATCCAAATTTTGCATAAAGCAGGAAGTTCAAAAAATGTTTGTGCAGAAAATTTTGTTACAAAAGATTCTAGACTCCAAAGGTGCATAAATCTAGATAAATCCAGAAAATTTAAAACATTCACGGAAATCTGTTCTCAATAGAACAGCGTTTTTGGTATCTCAAATACTCAAAAAACACAAAAAGATACGATAAGACACAAAAATACTTCACGAATTTTTTACTGCACAACGAAACGTCAAAAATGATAGATACTAAAAAAATATGTAAGTACTTATAATACATACTCTTAAGATATAGAAAAGGCAAAAATATTTCCGAAAAAAAAAATATGCATGTACGCCACTGCATACTCAAGATATTTTGATTTTGAATCTTTAATCAAAAGTAAGGCAATTATTCCCGATAAAAACTAATTCGATAAATTTACTAATAGGAGAGCATGAGACTCTTAATCTCAGGGTCGTGGGTTCGTGCCCCACGTTGGGCGCCAATGAAACCAATGCAATGAACCAAAAATTTATCAATAAAAAAAATCTCCAAACAAACGAAAAGTTTTTAATACCATATATAGACCTATACTAACATATGGATGTGAATCATGGACTCTGTCAAACTCACAAAAAAGTAAAATCCAAGCCGCTGAGATGAAGTACCTGAGACGAATAATAGGAGTAACAAGGAGATGAAACCAAATTGTTGTTGATTGTCGTTAAGCGCCAATGAAACACTGAAAAGTCCAATGACGTTAAAAAAAATGATGTTGAATAATGCAGGTTCTTGCCTAACTAACCAATAGATTTGGAGGAAAACTAAGCCAGTTCACAGGGCTTTGTTACCTTATTGATGTAAAGAAAAAAGTTATTTTTTTAGCAAAACTAGAAAAAAAAAAGAGAAAGCAATTTTAGGGCGCCACTAATTTTCTTTCCTAGAAGAAAATTAGAAAGAAAATCAAATCTAAAGGTCAGCTAACTTTTAATCTGTTAAAAAAAAAAAGAAAGAACATAGTTTCTGTATAATAAATAAAACCACTACGAAAAAAAAATGTATATAATCACGATTTTGAAATTACAAAAAAATGGGTTAGTAAACAATAGGGATATATAAAAAAAATACTTAGAAAAAAAAACATATGAGGATGAAGATGAAGTTGAACTGGAACTGTTGATGTACTTCTATGGACTGTATACAGGAAACGGTATTTGGGAAACTGTATCCAGGTTACTTTATGTTTCAAAAAAAACTTTTATCCG
>CAJUYI010009115.1:0-10316 GCA_910591695.1 Galerucella pusilla | reverse complement strand
TACAGTAAAATTTGGTTCGAGTAAGCAGTACGTCCGTTCCCTTCAGATATTTTCTTATTACTGGTTAAGTCTTAAGAAAACCTTACAGGAACTGAAATACCTTTCTGGGGACCTGAACCCTTTTGCGGAATCAGCCCCAATGTAATATTGGAAGAAATAAGTAAAGCCGAGAAAAAGAGAAGATCTGATCATTGAAAAGATCTAGTAGGGCTTATACAATCAAAGACTCTTCTGGGTGACTACATCCTGTTGAGATCAAAAGAATGCATAAGTCAAAGTAAAACTGCGCTAGGAGTTTTAACAGGGATCCTAACGGGACATTGTCGCCTGAATGGGCACCTGAAAAAGCTCAAAATAGTGGAGGAAGAAAAATGCAGATTTTGTGGAATGGAAGAAGAAACCTCCATCCACATACTTTCCAACTGCACAGCACTTCAGAATCCTAGAGCACAGCACCTAGAAGATTACTGGATAGAAGAGGAACATTTACCTAAGTTGAAGCCTGCAGACATCCTAAAATTCCTCCGGGAAATAGGACTAAAGGCACTACTGGGTAGAACTAAGGGGGCACAATAGATCTTTTAGGTCTCAGTGAATGTCACCCCAAAACCGGTACATAAAATTTTGATAAAAAGTTAAATTTAAAAATTGAACGCATTTGTCGCATGCAAAAATTTTCAACGAATTGTTTGTCTAGCTTGCAGTCCTGATCTCAATACTATTGAGCATTATTGGAAACAGCTGCAAAGACGCATTCGTTGCCATCCGTATTTTCGACAACTGAACCTTTGATACGTTCATGAGTTTCGTGCGATTTGATATTCTGGACTAGTCAACATTGAGGCTTATACGCTTCCAAATCGAGTGCTTACAGCGAGCGCTTCATATAATTCGTGGGTTTATATGATGATGATATGATGATAAATTATGCCCCGTTGAAATAAAAATTTGTGATAAGGGGTTTCCCACATTATTATCTCGTATGAAAATACGCTCGACTCACAGTGACTGCCGGTTATACCGGAAGTTGCAGTCAACTTTTAGTCCAGTCGGGTTAGCATTAAATGTTGATATAAGAGCAGTAGGCGAGATTTTTGATGGAATGATTTAATCAACAATTTTTTCGGTTTCACTGACTCAGACGTTAGCACAGGTTATAAAGAATAATCTGTGACGTTAGTTTAAAAAAGTGGTTCAAATTTCACCTTAATAACAATTAAGATATCTGTGCGGTTTTTTATTTTAATTAGAAATATGTAAGTACCCACTGAAAGGATTTGGAAAAACAAAACTTATGGCGTTTTGAACGTTTAATTCGGACCATTTAATCCCGAGTTATTGGATCCCAAAGCTGATCAACGATTCTAGGCAAACGAACAACAATCTAACGAAAAAAAAAATACTGTCATGCAGATCCTTCTGCATACTTTCCAGATATTTTTCAACTCAGTTAAATGTTGCAGTTTACGATCGCTCGTTCGCCAGCGAATAAGTTCCAAAATACGAAAGTATTTGTACGTTAGGAGCTTGCACATAAACTCACTTGTCGAGAACACCAAGCTTGGTAGAGCGCCGGCTTCAAAACCCTCGCTCGACTGCATTAGTTACAACTTTTGCTACCTACACTCTACCTTGTTAGGAATTATTCCGCCGTTTGGCTGTATTTTGACTGGTCTATAAATAAAAGCTTAAAATTCAGTGAACAATAGATGATTTTCACATAGATTACTCGGTACAACCATACCTTTAAATTCACCACCCATTGTATGAGTTTTTCCAGATCCAGTCTGTCCATAAGCAAAGCAAGTTGCCATGCCTCCTTCGAATATGGTCTTTATTAGTGGCATAGCAGTGAATTTATACACCATGTTGTTGGTACAGGTTTCGTTGAATACATAATCGAAACGAAAATGTTGATTATCAACATATTTCGTTAAATCAACTTTTTGCTTAGGCTCATGAACAACGAGTTGATTTCTTGTAGACACTGAGATGACATCTACTTCTCTTCTGGTAATTTCCTTTTCATTTAACGGCCTCTTTCTGACACACACCTACAAAAATGTCAAAATAAAAGTGGATTTACAAAATTTCTTTCTTTCAACGAAAAATTATAAGCATGTTATAGACAAAGCCACAAGCCTCGAATAATCAATACACCAGGTGGCTGGAAATATAATGTTACTATGCGGTATCTTCTTTATAGTCAAAGAGCCAGATCCAAAACTGTTTCAATTTCTTAAGGCTGGTTTTTTGTTAAATCGTTGTAGCCGATGGGTACACAAACATGCTCCGTTCAGTCAAGCGTGCCGTAGAACAGGTGGCTCAGGTGCGATATTAAAGGTGTGTCATTTGACGGGTGAACAAAATGAATTTCTAAAAGCTGAAAATTGATATACAACTTCTCTAATGTATATAAATAAAAGTTGTGTTGCTCAGTCAGTCATATATTAGAACAGAGCTGGTCAGTCAGTCCGGATAGATGTATAATAAATAATTATTAAGTGCAATTCGTTTCTTAAACTTCAAATTTTGTCTGAGGGTTCAGAATTATGTATTAAACATAAAAACATCCGTCAGTCATGTGTTCAGTAGAACAACGTCCGTCAGTCAGGTGAAAAAGGTAAAGGTATACCGCGCGCGCCGTTTGAGATTCAGGCTGCGTATCACGCTATTTCTACGTTTTGTATTGTTATTTTAACAATCAGAAAACGTCATTTGATGATTTAATTTGTGGTTCTATGGATAATTACCATTTGTATCGCATCGACAAATGATTTACTTAATCATTTGACACGTTTCGTGTGGTATTATTATGCAAAAAATTGTGGATTCAGAACTTATCTTATCTACACCAGAAAATGTCACTTGATAATGTGATTTTGGCTATTGCAATAACTTGAAATTTAATTACGTTCTTGAACAATTGATTAATCCACATGACAAATTTGTATGAGTTGTAATTTCGCAAAATATTCGTGCTTAGGAAGAAGCATTAATTAATTATTGAAGGTATAAAAAATAAGGAATTGAATCTCTTACGTTGCAAATATCATGTATTTCTCATACGTTGGAAATAGAATGTATGCGAATGAACGGGTATATTATATTCATAGATTAGGGGAGGGATAGATAGGAAACTGCAAGGTTAAAATTTGAGATTTCAAATGTCAAATTATCGCCATCAAACCAGCTGTTCTCGAACTAAAACTGACATTACAAAGTAGGGGGAAATTCAAATATTCCTACTGGCTGATTTCTACAGCTTTGACGGGAATAGCGGGAAATTTAAATATTTCAGTAACTATCACTATCACACTGAATTTAGGTATTTTATTTACATTTACACTCTAACAATTACACATTTTCAATCAAATTCCAATAAGCCGATGCTTAAAAGATAACTTTTTGCTTGAAAATGTGAAATAGTTATCGTGTACATGGAAATTGAAGAAAAGCCATGTTGTTTATGTGAATGGCAACATACATTTAATTTTACTTTTCATAGATACAATACTCCAAGTTACTTGTTCTTTGTTTATACTTACTGTATAGCGTTTTTTCTTTCAGCCTGCAGTTACTAGTTTGATTCAAGATTCAATATTCACTTCATGTGAACTGTTTTTTTAATATAAAATTGGAAAAATTATCACACAAAGATAAATATTGTTTAATATATTATTTACTCAAACTAAATAATATATATATATAGGAATAGAAATGAGACGTTTGAAGTATATTTTTAAATAAATTTTATTATTAAAAAAAATACATTTACAAGTGTTTCAACCACCAATTTAGTTGCCCCAGCATGTCACCACGTGTACCTATGATAAAAGTAGAGAAACTATGAAATCGTTAAAATAATCAAACAAACTTACCAAGTCTTAAACAGAACACTGAACTAATTATAAAAAGTTTTTAGCAACAAGCACAATAATAAACACAATTTAACACAAATGAAAATAACAATCATAACAATATGGGCATACGTAGGGGAGTGAGATGAGAGATGAGGGAACAATCAACAAATAACAATTGACATCTTTCACTTCCATCAGCTACACTAACGCCTAATCAACCTGTTCTCGAACTAAAAACAGACAAGGAAAAATATCTCCTTCTCACTCTTGAGAGTCTCAGCATCGGTCATTCAAGTTTCCATACCATGATTATATTGAAAACGAACTAGAAAAGACAGGTATACTCTTCTATAAGAATCCGAATTTTCGAACACAATAGCTAGAGTTCGAGAGAGAGGGCTCTTCTTCCCCCACCTTTGCACGTCCTCCACTTCAAATTTCAACGGTTATTCTACCAAACGCTGATGCGACGCTTCGGTGGATCTACAAAATGAGATGTAATTTCTCAAGATATACGTGCTTAGGAAGTAGGATTAATTATGGAAGGTATAAAAATAGGGAATTTATTTCTTATTTTACATAGTATGAAAAAAAAACATTTGTTCAATCGATCTCCTCATTGTCTAGCTCGTCCTCCGAATTGTCTTCACTTTCACTCTCACCATCGGAAATATCCAGCTCTGATACTTCGGAATTCGCTTTTAAGACAGAATACACCAATTCTTTTCATTTTATAAATCAACCGAAGCGTCGCATCAGCGTTTGCTAGAATAACCGTTGAAATTTGAAGTGGAGGACGTTCAAAGGTGGGGAAAAAGAGCCCTCTCTCTCGAACTCTAGCTATTGTGTACGAAAATTCGGATTCTTATTGACGAGTATACTTGTCTTTTATAGTTCGTTTTCAATATACCCGTCATCCTGAAACTCAAACGGCGGCCACGGTATACCTTTACCTTTTTCACCTGACTGACGGACGTTGTTCTACTGAACACATAACTGAAGGATGTTTTGATGTTTAATACATATTTCTGAACCCTCAGACAAAATTTGAAGTTTAAGAAACGAATTGCACTTAATAATTATTTATTATACATCTATCCAGACTGATTGACCAGCTCTGTTCTAATATATGACTAACTGACCAACACAACTTTTATTTATATACATTAGAGAAGTTGTATATCAATTTTCAGCTTTAAGAAATTCATTTTGTTCACCCGTCAAATGATACACCTTTAATATCGCACTTGAGCCACCTGTTCTACGGCACGCTTGACTGACCGGAGCATGATTGTGTACCCATCGGCTAGGTACAACGATTTAACAAAAAACCAGCCTTAAGAAATTGAAACATTTTTTTGGCTCTGGCTCTCCGGCTATTATAGTAGAGAGGATCCCAAGCAAGGAGCGCGTCAGTAAATCATCTGTAGACGTTTTCACATCCGCTGGCTTTGCCAATTAGCATTGCCAACAACGGCAAAACGGCAAATGTATATAGAGAAACCCTTTAATATGAATTATCTCGGAAACGGCTTGGTCGATTTTTTAAAAATTGGACTTGTGGGGTTTTGGGTGGCACAAATATTAGGTAGTAACTTTAACTTTTGTGAAAGAAGTTTAATAGTTATTTATCATAACTAGAATTTGAATTATACGCAAAATTTCATTGTCATTTTAAACTGAACTAACAACATTGCAATATTTTTCAATTGTACCTGCATTTTACCAAGCAATTACAATAATTTTGAAATTTTACTGGTTGGATCGGTTGTAGGTAGGTATTAAGGAAATTAAAAAAAGAACTATTCGCAGATGATTAAAAAATTTCAATAGAATCCTAGTTTTTATTCGCATGTACAAAAGCATAATTCATCTACTTTCAATGCATATTTAAACCATTCGTTAGTTATGGGAGATACACGGTTTTCATTTAAAAATTGAGAAACCGTAAGTTTGTACAAAAAGTGTAAAACATAAAAAATAATATATTATGTTCACTTATAAGATTCCTAAAATATCTGATTCTGAATCCGAGGTATAGTTCTTTCCACGATCTAAGAAACTGACTTGACCTGCAATAAAACCACAGTATAGGAACGAACCAGTATGTTATCTCGTGACGTTATACTGCCGAGCTCTCTGTGAACGAACGACAACGTCGTTCGGATATGGGGTGCGATTTTCGAGTTCACACGAATGTTATTCGTGTACGGTTATTTCCACATTAATTTCTTCGTATACGGTGCTAAATATGTATTTTTCAACACCGTTCGAATAAACGTTCGTACACGAAGAATTTAGCAGCCGGCAACACCGCATAATCGTATGGTCTTGTCATTTGCGACATTTGAGAATCAAAGAATATACCAACTACTGTATCAAGTGTGGTAAGCTCAAACTGGCTTTTGATAATATATTACTTATTTAGAATTTTTCCTTTATTATTGTTTGTTGTTAAAAAATGGGAGATTCAAGTTTTCTATCTATGCTCAAGGCTGAGATTCTTGTTGAAGCAGAGATATGAGGCTCAAATATGTTTATTACTTCAAAAGCGACAGGTTTTGTGAGTCTATAAAGTTTCACAAATTGCCTTTCTGAATATTTCTCAGAAGGATCAATAAATGGGTTTAAGATCCTAGGAGATCTATCTGCTAACTCCTCCGCTTCTTGTATAACGTGTATGAAGTTTAAATGAATCAAATTATCAAAACCTGCCATATTACAACTTATTATATATCATTAAATTTATTATTCAAATTAATGACATACCAAATACAAATATTTTCAAATGTAGGTTATGTAAATTTACTCTTTCCGTACACGAAAACATTTATTCGAATGGAATAAACCCACTCGAAACAAGCCATACGAAAGTGTTCGTATACGATTACCGTTTGAGCATGTCGAAAAATAGGTTATTTAAATTTCATACGAAAATGGCCATTTTTCGTATACGATTCACTCCCGAATGGTTTCGAAAATCTCACCCATGGTTCGGATGAGTATCTCATCCGGCGGCCAGTGCTGTGCTGCGATCCAACTAAAGTGCCAGTGGTAAAGGACCCCGCACTTTTTATAGGTAAAATGGTTCTCGGTGAAATTGTCTGAATTTTTAGTATATTGTAGTATTCGATGTACTGATTGAATGTGCAGAATCGCAAAGTTCGTTGATGGATAGATATTGAAATACAGTTAAAAATCAGTAAATTTTTTTTAATGATTTCCTCGGGATTTGAAAGTGGCAGATGCATTTTTTTATGCTCATATCATCAATGTACCTTCATATTAGTAAATATCATTAAATTGGTGCAGATTATATCATTATGTACAGAGTGAGAAATAAAAACATTTTAGTAATGTCTCAAAATTCTATGAAATAATGAAATATTGTAAAAATTATTCTGGTCTGCAATATACTATTTTCATTCCATCATTAATCACAATCCATACATTTCGTACAGGGTGATTTGAAACATTGGTAAAATATATAGCCGGTTCTTTCATTCACATCCTGTATATTTAAGTGAATTATCATTCTCCGAAGACAGCTGATACCGTATAAACATGATCTCGTTGGGGTATACAGGGTGATCATGGAAATTTTCGATGATAAAAATTGCAAAATATCAAAGTTTCAGAAATCACCCTGTAATTCACGATTAACCCGGTGAATTTCATTTATTATCATTGAATATATTCATCATTCTCTCCTCAACACTTTCCCAAAAATTCAGTTTCCTACTACGATTAGTTTCATAGTTATTAATTATTTACGATTTGAAGGAACTTCCTTCACGCGTACATAATTCCACTAGTGGCCAAGATTTTTCACAAATATTGATACGTCTTTGGTACTCCAATGATCAGTTTCCAACTATAATAGGACCATAATCGATATTTTCAGGTGCTAATCTGTTTGCAGCATCAATGATACAGTTCAAAAGTACTGTAGATGGATATCGATGATTTTCCAGATATCTTGCATATCCAAGGAACCACAAAACACTCGCCACATGTGCACAAGTACCTAATGTTCTGGCTCCTGACTTGCAAGTACAATAATATCCAGTTATTGGAGACTCTATGAAGTCTTCGATATTGTATACCACCCACAGCATATATTTGGTAGCATTCCTGAATCTTGAGAAAATCCGTAATCGTACAAGATTTGGCTCAGCAATGAATTCGGCCACTTCTAATATATTTGTTTCTTCTCTTTGAAGCTTATCCTGAATATATGCAGCTGATAATTGGATATGATAAATGCCTGTTAAATCTTCCAAGTACTCCAATGTCAAACGGGGGAATTGAGTAAAACCCATTGACCATTTCTCAAACGAAGATTTTCGCAACGCGTGCCTGTACTAGGTTCACCTCATGTGATTTCTGGTGCAGTTGAGCCATCAACCAACTATCACCAGTTATTAAATTTCGCTATTAAAATCACGAATAAACTAGTTAAACAACAAAGTTGAAAAGTGAAAGTGAACCAGCAGATTCATTGTAACAACTACTGCACTGGTAAGTGTTAGTAAGTGTTAATTTATTGCAACAGTTCCGCAATATAAATTAGTTCTTTGACTGTTCGTAAGAACAAATATTGATAATTGAAAGAAACTCCGTTTTTATCAATGTTAATGATGGGAGTGGACTAACTGCACAAGCCAAGAAAAAGATAATCCAACGAGGCCAAAATGCTTGCATCCGGAAACGGATCCGGTCCAAGTCATATATACATACAACAGCCAAATGTAGAGACAACAGTGCCAAGTCAACAGTCTCACTTCCAACAAACAAGCCAAATACCTAACGCCAATATAGTACAACCCCAATACTATCAAACTTATCAAAACCAATTCCCACCTCTTCCGACCTATCTTTATTCTGTCAATCCCCCACCAACACACATTTACAACCAGAACCCAAATCCAACCCCTTACTACCCCCAACAAAACATGATTCAACATGATAAAGCCGATTCAACTCAAGAATATTCAGATACGCCATCGTTAGATGAGTCAATGGAAAGCGATCAAGAGGACATTGATGACAAAGATAAACAAACTCCTTCGTGGCAGCAAGTCCCTAATCGAAAAAGAAAACGCGCAAAAATACAAAGAAATAATAATGAACAATCTACCAAAACATACAATAGTTTTCAAGTCCTTACAGAGAATGAGAGCAATCAAACATCTGCACAGAATAAACCAAGAAACAACGAAAACCCCCGACCCCCACCAATATTTGTCTACGGTGTTCAAAATTTCAAAGCTATGATAGAGAATTTCGCTGAGGTCTTAGAAGATGAACTATATGTAACCAAAACACAATCAAACAATACAGTTAAAATAAATACTCACACCATCGATCGATACAGAAAACTAATTAGACATCTAAAAGATGAAAACATTATACACCACACATATCAAATTAAACAAGAAAGATCATATAGAGTTGTACTTCGAGACCTTCACCATTCTATTCCGACCGAAGAAATCAAAACAGAACTTGAAAAAAAGGGACATGAAGTGAGAAACATCATAAATATAAGACACAGAGTTAGCAAGGAACCATTACCGATGTTCTTTGTCGATTTAGAGCCAAAGAAGAACAATAAGGAAATATACGACATAGGGAAACTGATCAATACCAACATCAGAGTGGAAGCGCCCAGAATTAAAAATAATATTGTCCAGTGTACACGATGTAGGCTTATGGACACTCCAAATCATATTGTCATAAACCGTATAACTGTGTCAAATGTGGAAAACCGCACGACAGCAAGACGTGTGCTAAATCAAGAAACACTCCTGCAACGTGCGCCCTCTGTGGCGGTAACCATCCGGCCAACTACAAAGGATGTACAGTCTACAAAGACCTACGAGCAAAAAGCTACCCAAATCAACAAACAAACAATAGATCATCTCGGAGAGAAAACATAATACATAGCACCATGCCGTCCCAACAAACCATACAAATACCCCCTCAGAATATACCCACTCGCTCGTATGCTACAGCAGTGAACAACACAAATAACGACTTAACCGATAAGCTTACTAATTTCCTTGACGAGTTCAAAACAATGTTTTCACAGTTGATCAATCAAAATAGCATGATACTCAACATGCTTACCACCGTCATTAATAAATTAGCAAAATAATGGTGCCTCCGGATTCTTTAAGAATTGCTGCTTGGAACGCCAACAGGGTAAAGAACCACATAAACGAAATAAATCTTTTCTTAAATACGAGGAAAATCGATATACTACTCATATCAGAAAGCCATTGTACTACACATAGTACAATTAAAATACCACACTACAATATATACTACGCACATCACCCTGATGGTACAGCACACGCAGGCACAGCAGTAATAATAAGAATGACCATAGATCATCATGAACTACAACCATACACTACGAACAAAATTCAATCTAGTCTAATAAAAGTC
>CAJUYI010009113.1:0-10318 GCA_910591695.1 Galerucella pusilla | reverse complement strand
AAATATAATATATTTTATCTATAGTACCTGAATAACTAAAAAATGTGTAAACATAAAAAGCACGAATAGGGCAGTAAACTAAAAATAGATTCTAGTTTATGCATAACATAGTTAGATCTGAAGAAACAAATTACATTGCGCCATATTCAATTTAATGACATAATTTCAAAAAAAAACAAATTTTTTTCCAAAATAGTGGCTTAGTTAGCAGTTTGCCGTGAAGCCAAACTTTATTTTTTAAATGTCTAAACAATCGCTGATATTTCAGAAAATTCTCTAGCGGCCGTGGTTGATCGTGTCGGGATAAAATTTTCAAAATCATCTCTTTCTCTAGTATACATTGATCAAGCTTCCAACATTAAAAATATATTGGGCACATAGTCTGGAATTGAGGCAAGCCGGCGTACAAATACTACACCTATACATACATACAAAAGCAATCCTTTATCGGGGAGCCATTTGAAGTGATTATAAATTTATAGGCGAGTCAGCCAAGTTTCCGGTTTTGCTGATTGCAGCGCCACTAACACCCACCCGCCCATTTTTGATCCCTCTAGTTTCAGGGAAGACTCTTACAATGGGGTAAAATATCTGCACTAAAAACTTCGTACGCTTTCTCATGCGGAAGTGAAGCATCTTAAACTCTTGTTGAATATCTGTCGTAGAAGGAAAGTTCATTTATAATAGTATATTATACTTACACCAAGGTGGTAAAGACTATTATTATTGAACGAGCACCAAGATTATTTAGCGATTATTGCCTCTCGTGAAATAAGGTGCGAGGCTTATTTAAATGTCTACAACACCATGTTGCATATACAATTTTTTCCACTAAAATAGCCAAATTTAAGACAGTCAGTCGTCTGACTGACAAGTATACTGTCAGTTTCCGATATATTTGCTGCTTTCGTTTATTTGGGCTTCAAGCACTTGTGCGTGTCGCCTCATCGTCACGACTTTTAACAAAACGAACACGATTTTTTAGGATCCTCAAAACCACCTGACATGTGCCAATGCCAATGAATTTCCTGTGTTGTTAGAAGAAGAGTCTCCAATTATGATGATTTTGATAATAAAATTTCGCATATTTAGATATTTTTAGTAAGGTTTATACCATTAAATCGTAATCGGCACAATCTTTACCTTTCAATAAACGTCAAACCAGACAAACGTCAAATATTTAATGTCCGTGGCTTGAAGCAGCCAAAAGTGAATAATCGAAATAGTATATTAAAGTATAAGTGGATATCAAGACAGTCAGCTTTATTTCGAGCACTCGGCTTCGCCGTCGTGCTCGAAAAATCGCGCGTGTTTCAAAGACCAGTTATCCACGAATACTTCACGCTATTTTTTTTATTGGTGCACTTTGAAATTATAAATACTGGTCTATAACTACTACAACAACAAGAAATGGAAATCATAGATGGAAATAGGAACTAAATGTCATATGGTTGAATTCGTGATGTATATGATATATACCTGGCGTTGTCATGGAAATGAGAAAAACATAAACTAATTTGTATTTTGATGGAAGTTCAACCTTATTGAGTTTTGTGAATGTCAATAGTATTAATTTAAATACCATTTCCTGAGATTTCAAACAATACCAACGGCACTTTCCATTTTAATTTATAAATTTGACATTGTTAAATATTGTTCGAATAAAAGTTTTGACGTTACAATCTACTCTTGTCAGATCAATAATAAAAAAATTGTCACTTAGACATGACTTAGACCATAGATTTAGTCCCGTTTCAGATGGACGCGTATTGTACGCGCGCGTATTAAAGGTTACGCGTATGTATACGCATGGTTTTACTTTCACATGGGGCGTACAGTCGTTGGCAGACAGTAGTAACAAAATAAACATGTAAGGAGGAACATCTAGCGCTGTTGCCATTGCTGCATATTATATTTAAAAAAAAAGTCAAAAAAAGATGAGGATATGGGTACATCCTATTGATTGATCAATTACTATTGTTCCTATATCATCCCAGGATTTTTGCCGTAAGTCCCGATGTTTATATTCTTCGTTAGAACTATCCCATAAATTGGGTCTCTGTTCAACTTCGGTAATAAGTATTTCAGTATCGATAAACCTATTATCATTAGCCATTTTTTGTTCACAACTTAAATATTGGTTGGAATCGGCAACAATGAGAAGCACTCTCAACCACATACGCTGGTGTACACGTCGTACCATCTGAAAACAACAACTAAACGACGAGCAAGCTGCGCCTCGCGTTCCTACGTGGAGCGCACGGGCTGAGCCGTCGCCCGGCGTATGAATTGAAGCGCGCTCACGGCCATCCGCTCTACGCGTCCATTTGAAAACCTACATTTAATTTATAATATCTGACCTCACGCGTATGGTACGCGCGCGTTCCATACGCGTCCATCTGAAACGGGACCTAAGGCCTGGTTTCGCACGTGCGATGAATGCATGCGTCCGACGCTTGCAGCCGCTGCATGCGTTCATCGCAGGGACTGCTCATATGGTACCACGTGCTTGTGGTTTTACTAGTGCGTCTATATCTAGCGCCTGCGTCTAAATGCAACGTCAAAACGCAACGACTGCTTCGAAGACCAGTCAGACGGCGAGAACGCAGGCGATTGTGCATTTACGAGCCGTTAACATGAGTGGTGAAAAATGGATACCTTAATTAGTGATATTCCCAATTTTTCTTCTGGAGATATTGGCTTCTTAACCCAGTGAGTTGGTGCCTTTTTAACATCTGCCTTTATAGAAGTTAATACAAAATCAAATTGATTTCTGGTTAGGCGAAAATAGGCGTGAAATTTGGTTTCATTATCTACGAGATACCTTGAAATTAAATTGTTGAATGTCCCTTTTGCATTTCTGTGCTTGTACATGTTATGATGGGGTTTTCTTCGAATTAACAACGGAATGATCGCTTCATCATCTTCTTCTTCTAATAGAAGGACTAACACAAACTCCATGATGATTTCACGAACTGAACTGCGAAGTGCTGACTGTTACATCTAGACGCACAAGCAAAACCACTCAAATGCATGCGATAGACGCTTCAGGGGCTGCAAGCGTCGGACGCATGCATTCATCGCACGTGTGAAACCAGGCCTTTAGACTTCGTTTCTCGAGTTGTTGATGTTGCCACTTCAACTTTAAAACACGCGCGTATTTTAAAGTTTGATTTAAACACGCTGAGGCGTGCTTTGAATAGGTTAAATGGTTCACCAATAATAAAAACGCTTATTATCAACATACTCGTTATGTCATCGGTCATTTTTGGTTGAGCGCGAATTTCAAACTAATTTTTATTCAAATAATTTTATCTTGATAGGTGATTATGTTAAAGACAATCTCCTGGGTATACAAAATTATGTTGCACCAGTTTTTTGTTGAAATACTATCCCTGAATTCTCAAAATATTTGAATTTGTCCATTATTGACCTAGGTTGAGATTGGAAGAACGTATTAATCACTAATAGAGAAATTCAACTTCTCAGTTGGCTACAAGAAGCAGTAATTGTCAACTTCTTAGCTAGTAGTGAAAAAAAATAGTTATTACGGATCGAGTTCAAGCACAAACTTTTCTGTAAGTTTTTAGTTTATTTGCTGAATGACAAAATAAATACGAGAAGCAATAAATATGTATTTGAGAAGTTCGAGAACAAAACATAATTAAAATTATCTAATTAAGGAAATTCAAAAAAAGTTGTATGGCTTTGAGTGTTATTGAAACGCAGTAGACGTTGAATAACCACTATCATGAAAGCCACGGAAATAGCTGTAAGACGTCCGTAGCCTCATTGATTTGAATATCAGTTCAGTTCATTATTATTATGCCATTGTTCTCTTCACATTCTTTTGTTTTGAAAATAAAAGCTTTCGTATTAGCTATACCGTGTTATTTGTTTTATGCTAGTCCATGATTCAGGATAATATAAGATTAAATTGATATCGGGCTTTCCATTGTAGAGAGTAGAATATGGGCGAATAAAAAGTCGCAACCAACCAAGCCAAATACACAAAAAACAACGAAGTGGAAATATTCTTATCAACGAACCTTTCGTTGAAATCTTCATTTGAAAATATTTCGTGCCACTTTGTTTAATCGCGATGAACTCCTCAACTACTCAACCACTGATTTTAAACAAATTTGGCACACTGTGTGCAAACGAGGGATAATTCTCTGAAAATATTCATGAGCGAGAAAAAAAAATTTGATTCAATTTGACCTCTTGTGGTACTAGGTAAGAAAATTCCACGCCAAATAATTAATTTCATTTTTCGATTTACAATAACGTCAATTTTTGTCTTCGTTGTGGCAGCACAGTAATATACCATCTCAAGACACAACACAGTATATTCTTCAGTTTCACAAGTTTTGAGCCAAAAAAATATTTGTGCTTGAACTCTTCGAGAATTTTCATCAAATGTGCAATTCATTTAAAAAGGTATCCTACAATTTTCATAGGCTGCCACTGGCAGATGTCCAGGCGGTTTGCCGGTACGTGTTTCCAAGTGAAACCATCCAGAATTCATATTTCACGTCTCTCTCTTTGTGGATTCTTATCACTTGTGGTGTATGTGTGAGGTACATGGTTGGTGGCTTAGGTTCGGTCGACACAGTAAAACCCCTGATAATATTTCAACATTTTTATGAATTGTTGGGTTGTTGAAAGAGGTTAATTATTCGTGAATGAATTCACACAAAGACAAAATATGACATATTTGAATAGCACAATTTTATATGCAGGATAGAGAAAAATTCGGACAAAAAATATTTTCATCGGAAATATGAATTGTGTTATTATCAAATTTTATGGTTATTAATGGGATTATACACTGCGTTTTTCTTAACATCTGCACCCTCTTATGCGAGAATAGTTTACTTTCCATAATGTTCATGAAATAGTGAAATTTTCAACCAAATAATTACTGATTGCCAGTATGAGCACTTGGAGAAAACTTTCTGACAGCTAAAACAGTACTGCATTAAAATGTTGTTCATAATTCATTTTGTTAACCTTTTGGAAAATCAAACCACGATATTTTTCATATTTTTCAATGTGAAATGGAATATACAAACAATCGTAGACAAAATTATATTATTCACGCGGCAGTAAATCTGCTTCTTCTCTGCATAGTTAAACAAATAACTGTTATTGTATGACATTCTAACAATATTATAGTCTACCAGGAACGGGATTCTATGGCGTGCCATTTTGGTATTTAAAAACATCGTTTCAAAAACAAAAACAAAAATATCTCTTCTTTCAAAAATGTTTATTCCCTAATTATTAATTAAAATTATGTTTTTCATAATAATAATACAGGAATTTCCATTATAAAAAACATAATATAAATTGCTGATTTAAAATTATAAAATACATAATAAAAACTCATGAATTAAAATTATGAAAAACATAATAGAAATTCAATTTCCATTATGTATTGAGGTTGCCTATACTAATCTGATGCAAGTACCTGACATCGGATTATTGAATAATAATACAAAACGGATTTGTATTATGTATTTCATAATTTTTTTTCTTTAATTTCCATTGTTTTCAAAAATTTTAATTGTTGAATTCCCATTATGTTTTTCATAATAATAATACACGAATTTCCATTATGAAAAACATAATAGAAATTACCGATTTAAATTTATGAAAAACAATAGAAATTCAAGAATTAAAATTATGAAAAACATAATAGAAATTCAATTTCCATTATGTATTGAGGTTGCCTATCTTGCAGTAATGCATTTACTATCCGATTTCAGGTACTTGCATTAGAGTAGTACAGGCAACCTCAATACATAATGGAAATTGAATTTCTATTATGTATTTCATAATTTTAAATCGGCAATTTCTATTATGTTTTTCATAATAGAAATTCCTGTATTATTATTATGAATAACATAATTTTAATTGTTTAACAGAATAATTTCGAAATAGAAATGTTTGAAAGAAGTTATATGTTTTTTTTTTCCTCTTTTAAAACGATGTTATTGAATATCAAAACTGCACGCCATAGGATTCAGTGGAGTGCACGACCCAGTAACAGTTTTTAAATATAAACACTCCCTTTAATTTCTCGTTTTTTATTATTGGGCTATTTTGAAAATTATCTCACTTCCACTCGAAATACCTCACAGCTCGACTATTTCCCCACCTTGTATACATAGTATGTGTGGAAACACAGAGTAGGTACTTCAGAATAAAATCTTTTGTAGTTCCTATTAAAAAATCCAATCATTCAAAACTCTCCTTTGCATAAAAGGTCAATGACATATATTCACAACACACTCTAATTCCAAAACAACCCTACGTTTCTCATTAAACTGTGGCTGGGTCTCTTGAAAGTTTCCATCAAACCTTAATCTGTCACACTTTGGTTTGGACTATTAGGTCTGTTTACCTTTGCTCCACTTGAATCCGGTTAATGGTAAACAAGTTTAATTGAATACTTAAGATGATTTTATCAAATCGAATTGATTAATCTTGTTTTTTCAGAATGTATCACGACAGTGAGAATATTTAATCAACAATATCCAGAAGGATACGAACTTTGCGAGAATTTCCAAACTGCTCTAATTGAGTGCCAACAGCTACAACAGTATTTTTGAATCGTTAGTTAAATGTGCCTAATGGCCTTGTTATCTTACTGACCCGATAACGTCGAGTATTAAACGTGACTCTAACGACGGCAGAGATGAGAAGGAACATTTCATAAAAAGTTCTTGATACAAAAAAGCTATTATGAACAGAAAATGAGTCAAGTGTTTTGTCGATTGGTAAAGTTTTCAAATCAACTTTTGATTAGGCGGTTATTTCCAGCTTATTTTCTTGGCTAAGTAGAATTTCAAATTGTAATGCAAATTAAGATTTTCAACAGATTCTTGACTGCAGCTAGCTATAAAGTTTTATCTTACGTCCAGATTTTACCGGGTACATTCAAGAAATATCATTCATTAGTTAGTACTGTGCTATTTGAGTCAACTCTAAGCTGGTATGAAATTTCCTAAGTATTCTGGAATACCGTTGCACGGTCACGCTAGGAGCAGGAGAAACTTATTTTTGGAGAACCCTCGACAAAATGCTTGGCTTAATAAGCAAAGGTAAGAGAACTGCCAATGCCGTAGTTGATATGTCAACAAGACACTGTAACCTCAACAGGCACAAACTGTGCAGATTCTGTCATAGAAAAAAATATAATTGTGGCAAATGCTTTAATATGGATTGTGTGACGTACTTTCTCCCTTTACTATTATTACGGACGTCACTATGACACCCACGGGTTCAGTATCTACTAGATTTCCTTGGGCGCCAGATTTTTGGGATGGTTTACTCCACCCAACTCTTAAAATGCAGCGTCTAGAGTTACCAGGGTAGCAACAAATGGAGGTTAAGTAATTCCAGGGGTCAGTTGTTCTTGACCTCGACGTAGCACGTAGTGGGAAACAGGCTTCAATTGTTCACCACTATCGGAAAATGAAACTACCAGTTGCTTGAGAAATTATAAATTTTATTTCTACTTTGAAATACTTTATTATAAAGAGACGAACCAAGAAGCTATATTTGGAAATAACTGAATGAGTATTAAGATCAAAACAGTATTTACAATCACTAACTACGTTATTACTCAAACCCAAAAGCACCACACCAAGCAAAAAAAAATTTGTTTAATTCG
This sequence comes from Galerucella pusilla, assembly GCA_910591695.1. Lineage (NCBI taxonomy): Eukaryota > Metazoa > Arthropoda > Insecta > Coleoptera > Chrysomelidae > Galerucella > Galerucella pusilla. Next base: position 2,637 of record CAJUYI010009113.1, on the reverse strand, counting down.
TTTTACAAGATACGCACAAGTTGACGTGCAAGGCTTCACTAGTAGGTCTAGATGCAGGTGAAAATCGTGAAACTTAACTAGCGGTCAGATGGTAGATACACAAAGAAAGCGTTATTGAGGTACTAGCGGGGTCTAACGAAGCGTTTCTTAATATTTGTGTACAGGTTTAATCAAAGCAAATGTAATTTTTAAACTATCTTCGGTTACCGATACTCTCTTGAAGACTCAAGTAAACGGAAACTTTATCAACTCGCCTGGAAACCTCCCGAATGTTGTACCTGCTTTGGCAGTGACCCCTTACGAGATTATTCCAGGTTATCACGGTGACCGAAACCTGTTTTTAAATTACTACGGCCGTTGGTGCTAAATAAGTTACTCAAAAGAAAGTTAGACAACAGAATCCGAAAATATCTCCTTTGTGATCCTGCTTATGCAGCGAACACGCGTGAGATTATTTCGCTCAACGCCTTGGAAAACCCTCAAAAGGTTTGCACCTGCTAAGTTGTCTTTGATCAAATATCTGAATATATTCTAACGAATTGTTTCCTTCGGTCGGGTTTCTTTTCAATATTTTCAGAGCCACTCGAAAATTCACCTACTCAGGCAGCGATCAGCCTTTGAGATTCTTGAAAATATTTTCTCGTCATATATACGGCGGCAGTCGGATTTCAACGAAATACTTTGAGAACCTCCCAAGAATCTACCTGGCAGCCTTGAAATTTCTCAAATATATCTCTTTTTCCAAAAAGTGAAGCCAACAAGAAAAATTTCATTTCGGAATTGTACACAAATACGCAAAAAACTTTTACTACAATTAAGCAAGCATTAAGCAAAACTAGATTCTATCAATGACAATTAAAAGAAGTCAGGTGTGTATGAATTTATAACGGAAAAAAAATTATTCACAACATAATTACCTCGTGCACGAAAATCAGTGTCCGGAAACGGTCGGTCGGAGCTGGTACTAGAATGGTTGGAAGTTGCAAGAGAGCAGAAGCAAAGCAAAAGCCCTAATTTATCAATTTTTCTTTCGACCCCACTCAGGACGTCTCCTACTTAAAAATTTCAAGAAATGCGCGTACTGATTTGCGCGAACGGTATCGAAAATCACACAGGTACAATGTACCAGATGTTTTAAAACTAATAAACATATACCAAAATAATTATTAATACCCCAATTTAACAAATAGATACGAAAGAGGGTGATCTTGGGAATAATAAAAAAAACTGAAATATATACTACAGGATATTGGAAAAATAGTAACAACGTTACAATTGTGGCAGCTTGGAGAAAAGTTATGGCAAAAACAATAGTAACCTGTTTTCCAAAAGCTGGATGTAAAAAGCTGTCCAATAATTTTACCCACATATGCATACTAATACCAACTGAAATTGGCTTAGATTCCAACGGATATTTTACTTTAGGAGAAGCACTAAACCACCGAAGATTCCGATTTTTCCATTTCGAAATGTGTTGAGGACTTCGAGGTGAACAGTGATGAACAATCTGATATTGAAGAAATAAGTGACTAACCACCAAGCTCCCAAAATTTCCAGCATGTGATTATTTGGGGGATCTAGAAATACTCTCTTTTTCCTCACAATAACTCACAAAAAATTACTGTACTTACATCGCAAAGATTGTTTGGGTGATATTTTTGACAAGCACTACATTATTTTCAACAATTCAGCTTTTTTTTATTAGTCCTTGGGAAATATCGATTATTAAACTGCTATTAAATTTTCCATTACTACTAATCTCATGGTTTTCGTGGCCACCAGTTTCTCAATAAAAGCTATAAAAAAACTGCAACAATTGGAAGGGAAAACTGAAATACTGTGAGAGTTTCACTCCAAAATGTTTGTGGTTTTCTTGGTCTTCATTCTCTATTGTTGTTCTTGCAAGAGAGGGAATGAGTTTACGCCGGCTATATGTTTGAATGATAAAGTCTCTTGAAGCTGTGCGCCAGCTTGAAGTGATCGGGGACAGAAAATTGTGAAAGTGTATTCACGTTACCAAGTATTGGAGGGTTTTGATGACCAAAACTGTGCGGTAACGACAGAACATTTATTATAGCGTCGAAAGCCACATTATGATTTTTTTATTCCCTAGAAAAAATAAGAGATTCACGACATAGTATCTTAATAAGGGGTGTTACAATTATTTATTGGGTTTCAAGACAATTTCTTGCTTCAAACATTCCGGAAGAAAGTGAGTGAGTTGAGAAAAAAAAACTGAAAATGTCCTGTTAGTTAATGACTTATGGTGAATGTAAAGATAATATTATAACGCCTTATAAATTTGAAAATTACTTTTCAAATAGTAGACCGCCCAAGTAACGCCCATTTCATTTACCAAGCAAATAATGCTAGATCGAAGCATATAATTTTAGCATATTTTAAGCATTATTTTATAGAATAATTTTAGCCTTCCTTAAAAGACGTCTTATCTTGTTTAAGACTAAATATTGCGACCAAGTATATAGCAATGATTGCTAGTAAGTCATGAAAAGTAGCCAAAAAATAGAGATAATGACTTTAAAAAATGCCACAAAAATGAATGGCCAAATTGGAATTTAGTGTGGTCATGAAATGCCTTCAGGTGCTTCAATTAGTGCCATTTATAAGCAATACCAT
>CAJUYI010009111.1:0-10321 GCA_910591695.1 Galerucella pusilla | reverse complement strand
TGAATTAAGAATACATTAAATGCGTTTCTGAACTCTCAAATATATGCGAGATTATTAAATAAATGAATTTCTGTGAACAAAATACACTTTGTATTTCCGCATACAGCCCACAGAGATTGAAGCGGAAAATTTATGTATTCAATTAAAAAAACAAAAAGATATAATCATAAAAGTAATCCTTGAAAGGTAACTTAATATATATTCCACGCTAATCACTTGTTTATATAACATCATAAATATCGGTGAAGACACCGTGTTGTATTCCATCCACGCCTGAAATTTTGTAGTGCGTACATAAGTACCTTGTGTTGATGTTTAATCATTTCTAAGATCGGAAGATTAGAGAAGAACACCATACCCAATGTGAAAAAATAAAAGCATTGTTCCCAACTTGACCTTCTACCAGGTGAATAACCCGCCGGTCACATGATAGTTGGAATTGTTTAATGCGGTGATGTGAATCTTTTCAATCATTAAACGCGTAGGTGGAACCAAATCTGATGTATTATGAAGCAGTTCGTTATACTTTTAACTGAATTTTTGTATACAGTTCTTACAACAATTAGAATGGAATAAAGTGATGAGTAATAAAGTGTGAGCTATATAGGGAATATGTTTATATTCATACTAATTTTGTATGGATGATATTCTTTCCACTAATACCCTTTCAAATCAAACAACAGATAATTTTGTATGTATGTTTGTTGGGGTGACATACACTGAGACCCAAAAGATCTATTGTGTCGCTTTTACTTCTACTTAGTTTCTAAGGTGAGTCTCAAAAACTAGTAGATCCTTTAGTACTATTTCCCTGAAAAATTCAAGAATATCTGCAGTCTTTATCTCAGGTGAATGTTCCTCTTCTATCCAGTAATCTTCCAGGTGCTGAGCTTCGCAGGTTTATGGATGGAGGTTTCTCCTTCCATGCGAATCTACATTCTTCCTCTACTAGCTTTATCAGGTTTCCATTCAGGCGACAATATTCCGTAGTGGATGATGAAGATATGGCAACATTTTGAGCTACACTTTCTTTTTTTGCACTTTACTATCCACTTTTTGGTGAATTAATGACTATTTTAGTTGATATATTTTTCGATAGTTCCGTGAGGAGGTCGTCTGGAATTACTTTTATTTAACGGTAGTGAAACTTGCTGGTTATTATTTCCAATTTAAAGTTTCCCAATAACAAATTAAAGATAAAAATAACATTAATTATATAAACCTGAAATGAGCAACAATAAGCACAAAACAAAAACCTACTAATAACACAAAAATGAACAAATCAGAGTTGTTGAAATGTATCAGTTTGGGTGAAAGTTTTCGAATATAGTAGTTTACCTAACTAGTGCAGAAAGTGATACTCTCCCGCACGCTATTGCAGGATGGCCGACCGACGCTTTAGCGGAGTTGTGCCAGCAATCACGTGCGGAAAAGTCAATTTACGCACGTGTTAGGTACACTATTTTTTCTACTAGCATGCGGAAAATAGTCCAAAAGTGAATATAAAGAAACATTTATTGTTAAATGCATATCAACAAATTAATTATTATTATTTGACATTCATTTGATGAGGCTTATACTAAGGCCATTGGAAAACTATTGAAAAATACTTTTTTTTATTAAAAATTATAGCAAAATTCTTATAAATTTCTCAATTTTTAGTCATTTGGAAAACTACAATCATAAAAATATATATTTTAAATGTTCAAATGTCAGTATACTCCCCAAAAACTTAACAAATTTACTTTCCGCACTAAAAATAGTGCGGAAAAGTGGACTTTTCCGCACGCTATTAGAAAAAATACATTTAATATGTGCAAGAAAAATGTCAAAAAGGCTGCAACAACTGTTATAGTTTTCACATGTATTATTCATAACATGCGACATAGGGATTCCTGTACAATACTTTTTCATAAAATAGCGTTCATTGAAAATACTTACAGATTTGGAAAGGTCGTTGAAAAATAAGTTCAAATGCACTTTTAATTTTCTTAAATTCGCTCTTGTTTGATAAAAAAATGGATAGTTATGTTTAAAAAAGTCGAGATAGTCAGACGGGTGGGAGTACGGAAAATTTGGAAGTTAAACGTGAAGTATCGCGGTTCGATTCCCCGCTGTGGTGTTTTCAGTATTCGAAAGTGTTATGAAAATGGTGTACTACATAATTATACATTTTTTCATAAGACCAGAGCGAATTTGAATGAATTTAAAGTGCATTTGAGCTTATTTTTCAACGACCTTTCCAAATCTGTAATTATTTTTTATGAACGCTGTTGGTTAAAAAAGTTAGCTCGCGTTTGACAGTTTTGTACAGGAATCCCTATGTCGCATCTCATAAATAACAGAGTGTATATCAGAAAATTCAGTTTTTCAAACAAATTTTGACAGTTCACAGCATTAGTTGGTGCTTCACGTAGAAAAACTAGTGAGCAACATTCTCTTCTTATAACAAAACTATTTGAAGAATGTCGCAATGGTGAATGGTTATGAGATGTACCGATACTATGGTCTCCCTAGCACATTTTATTCAACTGTATAATCATATGTGAATAGATCAGACTTGAAAAATTATGACATTACCACACACAAATTCGTTCCAAGTTATTTTATAATATGTATAGCAAAGGTCCCAGATTAGAACCCTGAGATAACCCAGGAAGAGCTAAATGCTCTTTAGGACCAACTGCATTGGTGCTACTTAGCCATTTGAGTAAAAATTAGGATATATGTGTTCTTAACGTAGATTAGATAAGAATTGAAGTGGCTCTTTGTCCTATCCCACTGCGACCTTTGCAGATCTATTGTGGTCCTCCCTATATTAAGAGCTCAATATCTAGCTTTATTCTTTTTATTAGATTTATTAGCCTGGATACCGCCTCCCTTGCGTAGCGCTCTGCCCTCTGCCGTAAGTCGTTCTTAACGTTAGTCTAGGTTCTACTTGAGACCTATTTATGTAAAAGTGAGGCTATGTTTTGGAAAGAATTATCAAAATATAGAGAGGTTAGTTGATAAAATCCAACAAAATGTAATTAATAATGAATATAGAGCTTTTTGATAACCTCTACAAAATGAAATTAGTTGATTTGGTGTTCCTGGAATGTAATTCCCAGACAACAGCCTATCCAATTATAAAATTCCCAAAAAGTTTCGATTACGAAAAGAAGCAGTCAGATTTCTATTAGCACTATAAGAAGATGGATTGGAGTTGTTTCTGGGTATAGCTGAGGAGGCATTTATTAGCTCTGTCGTTATTTTATCCAACGCAGCTTTTTTGGCTTACGTTATCCTACACTCGACGATACGATTTTTTTATATTTTGCCACACAATGCAACAAATACAAGCTTTCGTCGTTATTGAAATTAGTGCTGTTGCGAAAACGCATCGCCAGCTTCTCATTACTCCATTATACTATTTATATTGTTATTCTTAATATTATCAGAATTAGTGTCACATTTAAATGTTCACCAAAACCAAATTCCCTGACCACCTGTCCACATCCTAGACTATGAGCCCATGGGTATCACACACGAAATAATGTATCATATATAGCACCTCATAAACAAAAAACTGTAGGACAACACAGCTATTCCTACCTGGGCCCTAAAATATACAATTCGCTTCCAACCGACATTAAAGGCGAACATAGGCTGCCAAAGTATAAGCAAAAAATCAGAAGCTTTATACTGAGTACATCTCGAGATGTCGTGCGAGAGCTTATTGAAAATTGAAAATGAGATCTATAATGTGATGTAGTTAGTGGTTTTATAAGATTTTAGTCTTAGCTCTTAGATTATCCTTTCATGTGTGCCACATGTGTGCCAAATAATCTAATTACTTCGTGGTTTGTTTCAGATGTTTATTTTGTTTTTTAACATGTTTTCAAGTGATGTATTTAAAAAAAAAAAAAAAAAAAAAAAAAAAAAAAATGATGAATAAACGCCACTATACTACTACTACTAATTGAATATGTAACGTATCCATCTTGTATACTTGTGTTTTTTGTATTTTTTAGATTGTAATACTCATATTGTGAATGTTTGAAATTGCTTGTTTCAGTTAGGTTAAGTTATTTATTAGTTAAGTATATGAAACTTTAGTTGACAATCATTCTAACTGTAATTGTCACCACATACAAGTAACTTGGTTTTACTTCGTGGTTAACCCGTTTATTTGTACCAATTTTTATTATATTTATTGGCAATAAACAATAAACAATTCATGGGGAAAAAAGTGTCGCGATTTGAAACAACAGCAAACCCATTCAGAACGATAGTTTATCATGCCACCATCGGTTCCAGCACTGTGGCGTACATTTTCTCTTGTGCAGAAAAGCGCAGTGGAAAACTGAACATTTTATTTTTCACCCCGTGAAACCGTGATATGAAACTGTCACATTTGATAGTAGAATCATAGGAGATCGGTCCAGACTCTATGCCGTTCAAAAATAATCGTGAAGAAAATCTAGGAAAATTGTTGAAAACGTAGATAAATTTTTGGGAATATGTTTTTTTGTGCTTCCCACACTATTATTTTTGTACATTATTTTTTTATTTCTATCTAAAAGGAACCCATTGCACTAGGTAGATGCCGCGAACAGTTTCAGATGACCTTTTTCAGTAGGAAAATCTCGGAAAATAAACAATCTCCCACCCTTTTTTTGTACGGCGCTACTATCAAATCTTTATTCATATGTTGTATAATCTACAGAAACAAATACAGTTTCAAACCACCTTTTTAGAGGGTAGAGAATGAGAGGTTTCAACAATTTTCTTAAATTTTCCTCACGATTATTTTTGAATGGCATAGAGTCTGGACCGATCCCCTATGATTCTACTATCAAATGTAGCAAACGGCGTACAGTTTCATATCACGGTTTCAGGGGGTGAAAAATAAAATGTTCAGTTTTCCACTGCGCTTTTCTGCACAGGAGAAAATGTACGCCATAGTGCTGGAACCGATGGTGGCATGATAAACTATCGTTCTGAATGGGTTTGCTGCTGTTTCAAATCGCGACACTTTTTCCCCATGGGCTCATAGTCTATCCTGTCTTTAGTCAACTTAGCTGAATAATACGCGGTGCTGTATCTTTATCTGTAGAGTTTAAGCTCACAGCACTTAGGCCACATGTGACCCATTGTACATCCTCCCGAGAAGTTGTCTTCCTAGCTTATCGTCCTTCCTGTCCTTCCCAGGTAGGTGGACAGGTCACTAGTAGACATCTTCATATCGGCAGGTGTAGGCCAAGACTCACCGAACACACACACTCTCTCTCTCTCTTCCTGTTCACTAATCCTCGATAGAGGTGTGTCCATAAGCCCCATAGTATGGAGGTGTTTCCTTAGTTGACAATGGCCAGTCAGAAGTCCTACTGTTAAACGTAGGTTGTTCCTGGTCATCGGCAAAAAATTCTTCGGCGCCAGCTTCCCAAGGTAGCCCAGGATGATCTTGGCAAAACTGCATCCTTTGATTCCATCCCATCTCTTAAGGGATAAAGCATGGGTGTAACGTTTGGCTAGTTCCGCAATTGTCGAAGTCGTTAGGCCGTAGGTATCACTGGGCCCTAAAATGTTCAGTCCAGCCGCTTCCCTGGTTAAAGAATCGGTGATGCGATTACCTTTACTCTTGTCGTGCCCTTTAACCCACTTCAGGTTAATATTGTTATCTGCCGATGCGTTAGCTAATCTTGGTGGCTCTCTAGTACTAGACCCCATATAACACGTTGTATGTTCAATGCTAGTAGGGCTTGTCTACTATCAGACGCGGTGCAGTGGAATAACACCAAATAAAGTTTCATTTACAAAACTATTACTAGGAAGGAAACGGTGCAGTTAGACCTTAGACTTGTGACTACTGCATAATAAATTGCTTCCGATTTATCAAGTATGGAAAAAATCATATAAATAATAATTGTATAATTTCAATTGGAAATCTGAGATCAAATATTTTCTTTCGACAGACAATTTCCAAATCGTATTTAACGTTTAAGGCCCAGAGGAAAAGTTTTCTTAAATCAATGAATCAAATAAAAACTCTAATTTATATTTTTTTTGCTTTTCGATCTCCGTTCAAAATTTCGAATACCTCTATTTGAATTCAACTCGGCATGGGAATTTTTTTTTACGAAACAGTATAAAACTTTTTTGGCGATTGTTAAAACTTTAAATTACATTCAACTGGCTCGTCGTAACTTTCCCCCTTTTGTTGGCAGTGGCTCTGCAAACGAAAATCTGAATTATTTCCAAAATAAAACCTTGAAATCTTTTATATAAGTACAAACGTAATGGATGTGCCTAAATTTTGTGTCACAAATTTAAACAGAGTTTGATTTGGAAGCCGGAGAGGAAGTTGATGTATAAATAATTAAACTGGTGAAAAATCTGTCAAATTTTACCTCGTCATAGTCCAGTAAATGAAGTGCATCACATACCCAAACCTCGGCACACTTTTTTTTTCATTTCATTTGTAGATTTTGATGTGTCAAGTGTGCATAGCTCAATTTTAATGAAGGATATAGAAGGCAAGGGATTATCATAATGTCGAAAAGGTAAGATTCCACTAGAGCATTCAGCTCTCGTTTAAACGGTTTCAAAATGGTATCTAGATCCAGGCAAACCCAATATGCTAGGCGAGAACAATATAGTCACCCTACTGTTGATTCCTGTAAAGCCGAAAACAAAAACTCTGACCATTGGAGAGATCCAGTAAGGCTTAGACAATCAAAGATTCTCCTGGGTGACTACAACCTGTTGAGATCGAATGAATACATAAGTCAAAGTAAAACTAAACTAAGAGTTTTAATAGGGATCCTAACGGGATATTGTGTGCTGAATGGACACCTGAAAAAGCTCAAAATGAGGGAGTGGAGGAAGAAGAATGTAGATTTCGTGGCATGGAAGAAGAAACCTTCATCCACATACTTGCGGATTGCACAGCAATTCAGAATCCTACACTTATCTAAGTTAAAGCCTGCAGATATCCTAAAATTCATCTAGATAGGACTAAAGGAGCTACTAGTATCTCGGAAATTAAGAAGAAATGAGAAGGCACAATAGATCTAATTGTCTCAGTGAAGCCCCCCATTTCTACCCCAAATTATATTACGCGGTCTGGCAGAAATATAAAAGTTAAAAAAACTGTGTTGCCTAATTTTTTGCCAAGGGGGTAATATAGCGGCTCAAATTCATAAATTCAATTCAAATCAGTTTTTCTGAAATACAAAAAAACTCCATCTTCCACCATTTAAAAATTTTTGTTCTGAGAATTTTTTTCCCTCCAATCTTGAAATTACCTGAAACAATTCTCACATAATTCAATATTTTTTATACCAAATTCAACATTTAATTTAAAAAAAAGTTAATAAACAAACTTAATAACGCAATAGAATACCGGCTTCCGCATTACTAGTCACAACTTTTTGAATTTTTGAGCTGATTTATAGCCGCTGAGTCATGGATTTTAATAAATTTCTTTAATCGCGATGAAAAAAGGTCCACATAAATTCGGGGTTTAATTTCTTGATTTCAATATTCAGTAACAAAGTAAAATTTGGACACCAAAAAGTATGCAGGGACCGTGAAATAAATCAAAAATATCTGTACTGATAAAAGACCTCGGAATTTATTCAGAAATGCAAAATATTTCAAATTCAATAGAAATTGAAACTTTTTATGGTTACATGGAATACAATGGTTGTAATTATTCAAATTAGTGAATTCATTACACTCAATTTGTAATGTTATTAACACCATTTGTTGATTAATTTGATTTAATTGTGTGATTTAAAAAAAAACTCAGAAAACCGGAAATTATTAAATCAATTGCTGCAACCCTCACTACTTTAAATCTTTCCATAATTATCAATTAAAATCAATGGATAATCAATTCCATAACAAATGTATAACACAACAGACTGTTTAAAAAAATTTGAATATACTGAAAATATTGTTGGACATTGGGAAAATAAAACATTCTTCATATTTAGATTAAGAGGTGCCGCACTGATAATTTCTATTTTCCATTTAAATAACATGGAAACTTAATTGTCTTGTGTTTTGGAGTTACATCGAGTAAATCCCTGTTTGGATCCAAAAAAACAACATGGCCTCTGAGCGATTGTGGACAAAATAATCTGCAGCAGTCTTTGATAAAAAAAAGTCTGGAGGTCATGATTGAAACTGATTTCGACTGTAGAATCGTTGCAGTTTTCCATTTTTACCGCAGATAATGTACAAACGACGACATTTATTTCACGTTTTGGTTGTCACAATTTACCCACAATGCGTTTTGGTTAATTGGTATCACGCTCTGTTCAAAAAAAATCTTCTGAGCTTGTTGTGAGTGGATTATCATAATATACTGTACCTATTAATTTCATTTTATTGGATATTATTTATATTCTTGTCCCAGGCTGTTTACTTTACTCAGGTCGTGGTCGTGGTTCTATATGTTTTTTTTTTAAATAAAAATTGTCAAAAAGATTCCATTTTATGGAATTATATTGTTCCAGAGATAAGTATTTTTATTACATCAAATCGAGTATTTGAATAAAAGTTGTTTTGAATAAAAGTTGATTTATTCATGGAGAATTATTATTATGATTAATTTTATATTTGTTCCCATTATATTAATATTATTTCTATTCTGATTATTATTGATATTATTAATTAACACTTTCCCCAACAATGAACATCCTTTATATTTGATGTCTAAAATAATGTGCAAATGTCACCAATTTTATGTTTATATTCCTGAGTGATGGGAGATTTATGTAAATTTGAATTGATTGAAATTTACTTCCCTATTTCTTTTCTTCTTGTATAATTTTAATTCTCCATATCATAAGAAATCTCTTGTCGATTATTCTATTTTTCATTTCCATTTATAAATCCATAATTCTATACTTCCATATTTAATTTATTATTTCTTTAACTCATATATCTCTGTATATCAAAAAAATTTTACTTTTCCCTCTTAAATTTCTGAAAATTCTCTCTTTATTTATTTCCGCAACGCTGCTCCATTATTTTTTTAGATGACCTCTTTTTTTCAATTTAAAATTTTTGTATTGGTTTATTTTAACTTAAGATCTAAATTATCATTTGAATGAGGCTTCATTCTTCTATTTTTTTTATAAAATAGTTTACAAGAAACTTCATAATCTATCACATTTGATAGGTCAATCATCTACCAATTTTTAGGTTCATATATTGACACATTTTTTATAAAAAGATCAATCTTATCCTATTAATGCATACAACACATGTCAAAAAAGTTATGATCAAACTAATGGTACTATGGGGTGGGAATGCTGACCGGATATTGTAGGTCGAGGAAAATAAGCACACAATTGGCCTAGCAGATGATAGCCCATGTAGGTTTTGCCAGGATAAAGACGAAACTACGGAGCCTATACTCTGTGAGTGCGAAGGCATAGCAATGGTTTCAGCTATTCGGAGAAGAAAAACCGAGGGCGGAGGGCTAACAGGCCAATAAAATGAATAAAGCTAGATATCGAGCACTTAGGGACGACCACAATAAATCTGCAAAGTTCGCAGTGGGATCGGACATTGAGCCATTCCAATTCTAATCTAACCTAATGGTACTATAATTTTAAAATAACTGAGCATCTCAATTCCTGTTTTTTTTGTAACGTTAGACAATCTCAGGTCTGCTGAAAAAAGCAACCTGTGATGAAGGAAGCTTCAATTAAATACTTAACACTCTCTTAAGAAGATATTGGATATTTGAGTACATCCAGCATTCTTCCCACTCTCAAATTGTTGGTATTTAGTATTAAGTCGGGAATGATGATTAAATGGAATGTAAATGTTACGATAAACGGTATATTGCATGCTAGAGTATTAATAGCGGAAAATGGACCGCCGACAAATTAAGTGCCAGCTCATTAAATTGTTTATTAAACTTATTTATATCTTCTTCTGAACGAACCTACTTGCACTTTTTCTTTTCAAATTTAGATCGTTAGTAGGTAATATTCCATTACGTCTTAGTTTTACTTTTAATTTTTTTTTTCAATGCTTGCTGGAGCCTGAGCAGGTATCGTTTTTTCAATTATACATAATTGTGACAAATTTTCTAATTTTGTGCCTTCACAAGGAGAGCTTCATAAACGATATGATATTGAAAATTTAAAAGACAATTTAAAGTTTGGCAAGTTTATCTGAAGCTAGGGGAATCGGTAAGATTCGAGACATATACAGTGTGGAAACCACTTAATGAAATAAAATTCATTATTTCAGTAAATTATAAAAAATGCCGAGACACGTCAACTTTTGAATTGAGTTGTGCGTTATGTAAACA
>CAJUYI010009110.1:0-10322 GCA_910591695.1 Galerucella pusilla | reverse complement strand
AATACACTAAGTTTAGCAAATTTATGCGGTTTGTCAAAATTTATATTTAAGAAAATTACGAATAGAAACGAGGTGTTTCCTTTAATACAGCGGGTTAAACAATGATAAAACCAGTCTCTTATCAAAAGAAGGTACTTAATGGTTTTGAAACTGGTATAGCATTTTATACGAAATTAAGCCATGAGCGGCTCGTCGAATTTAATGAAATAAGAGGGCGGCGCGAACAACTGGTCTATAACTACTACAACAAGAAATGGAAAGCGTAGATTGAAATAAGAACTAAATGTCAAATGGTTGAATTCGTGATGTATATGATGTATACCTTGCGTTGTCATGGAAATGGAAAAAACATAAACCAATTTGTATTTTGATGGAATTTCAACCTTATTGAGTTCTGTGAATGTCAATAGTATTAATTTAAATACCATTTCCTAAGATTTGGAAAAATCGAAATATTAATATTCCAAGCAATACCAACGGCATTTTCCATTTTAATTTATAAATTTGACATTGTTTAATATTGTTCAAATTAAAGTTTTGACGTTACAAACTACTCCTGTCAGATCAATGATGAAAAAATTGTCATTTGATTTAGACCATAGATTTAGACTTCGTTTCTCAAGTTGTTGATGTTGCCACGGTAACTTTAAAACACGCATGTGTTTTAAAGTTCGATCTAAACACGCTGAGGCGTGCTTTAAATAGGTAAAATGGTTCACCAATAAAAAAAAATAGTTACTACCCCGCCAATGAATTTGAATTCAAAATACATTGTTTTTGTAAGAATTTAACTTTTTGCTATATGTGAGAAATATGAGGAAATGAATCGTATAGTTGTGTAGAGCAATAAAGTATCGTTCAAGTGATGTGTTATTCGACCACACTGGCTAATTAAACAAAAATTTGGGTTGATGCGGGGCTGCATTAAATTTTGCTTGGAACTTCTTTCCCCTCCCAATGGAATTTGACTGTTTTCCACACATTTTGTAGAAATCCTTGGTTTTTGAGTTCTATGAACATGGGGTGTACAAAAAATTTGCATACGAATGAAGAAAAATGCTAAGTGAAATCATTTTTGTAGATACGTAATCAAGTACAAAATTAATCTCCCTCAATGACCCTATATAAATATTATATATTCACTTCAGTTTGGCAAACATTTTCGAAGCTATGCGGCATTGGTAACATGGCCGATATCTGTCATGAACCAGTGGCATACGGAATTTTATTAAATGTTTTTCTACTACTAGCTGTGAAGTTGACAATTATTGCTTCTTCTAGCCAACTGAGAAGTTGAATTTCTCCATTGGTGATTAATAATATTCTATTATTAACCTAGGTCAATAATGGACAAATTCAATTTTTTTGAGAATTCGGGGATGGTAGTTCAACAAAAACTTGTCCAGCATAATTTTGTATATCCAGCATATTTGTTGCTTGAAATTACCGATCAAGATAGAATTATTTGAATAAAAATACCATCAGTTCAAAATTCGCGCTCAACCAAAAATGAATGATGACATATCTAAAGAGTAATTTCATAATAGGTTTGTTCCAACTAAGCGAAATGATGCGTACATGAACGTCACGATCATGCGCATAACAAAATTTCCGTTCCAACAAGTTCCGACAATTCCACGGACTGATAAAAATGCGTTCCAACAAAAACTGGAAACGTTCATGAATGTGTCGGCGAACGATCATTTTCATCACAGATCTGGATGTAGAACCGTTCGTCCAAACTGTCAGTTGATGTTTTAGGGCGAGTTGTATCAAACAGTATCAAACACCTAAACTCGGTTTAATGATGACTGATGTGTAGACTGATGTAATTGTTGATAATAAATACATCAATCAGCCACAGTCTAAACATCAGTTATCATTAAACCAAGTTAAAGTGTTTGATACAACTCGCCCTAAAGATTAGGTAATGGTGAATAAACATAAATCATACATAAATAAAACGTGAACTTATAGGGTTGTAATAAAGTTCCTGAAAGTGGTAACAGTTTAAAAATGAATCGTATAATCGTTCCAACAATGCATATCTTCATGGATTAATTCACGTACAGGTTCTCGAACGTTTGATTCGTACATAAATAAGTTCACGAACGTTCACGTACTAATCAGAAGGTGGTTGTTGGAACAAACCTAATATATCGAAAACTGACAGTGTACTTGTCAGTCAGACGACGGGGTCAACACTTCTCGTGGTGCATTTGTGAATTATTTTCAATTTTTGTCCTAAATTTGGCTAGTAGTCGAAAACATTGTATATACACCATGGTTTTGAAGACATTTATCAACCTCGTACCTCATTCAGCTCGGGGCAAAGCCGTACCTCATTCCGCTCGGGGCAAAGCCGTACCTCATTCCGCTCGGGGCAAAGCCCCCCGCGAAATGACCTTGGTGCTCGGTCAATAATAATAGTCTTCACCACTTTGGTGTATAATATACTAATTATGATTATGTATACATGGAAACTGATTTATGGTTTTCTTCAACCAAATATAGTTGAAAATCGTAATTGAATTCAATATGAATACAAAATTAATAAGAAATCACCACAAAACATACCCCATCCATCAGTATCCTCATATTCGTTTTTCGAAAATTCCATAAAAACAAGTACCTAAACCAAGACATACTTCCTCCATATTTGATTAAGTTCCATAAAACTTTTTGAGTCACACTGTATGTGTTCCTTTTGTACAAGAAGGGACACAATATATATGAAAATCGGTGAGTTTCGAATAAATCTATTTTCCATACCAAATCCCTAATTTGTCCAGTATAAGAATAATACACAGTTGATAATGCCTCACCCTTTATCAGTGAGATGATAAAAGTTTCCCATTCACTTCTCCTCCTTTCTTGGAGATTAATTCCTCATTTGGAAAAGGATCATCCCGATAAATTAACTTGGAAATTTCCTCCGTGTTATTACGACAAAACCAATTCCATCTTACTATCTCTAGCTTCCTTCCCTTGTGGTGAAAAAAACTTCCCCCCCTCTCTCCATGGCTCCATTGCGACCGCCCAGGGCAAGATGAAAACTCATAGCTAACTTCGATTTCATTCCATCTCGTAGCCGGAATCACTCGAGAACTTTTTACCCTAATCTATAATATATTTGATACCCTTGAGATATTGAAAAAGTCCCCAACATTGTGATATAGAATTCGAATACAGTTACGAATGTCGTAACATATTTGATCTTACTTCTATGTAGTCCCATTCGGATATGCCATATGTTCTGGTATATCGATAAATGTGACTGAAACTCGTTTGAATTCAACCTTTTTTTTACTGCCCACATGAAAAAATATGCTTAAGGTCTGCTCCTGTTCAAAATGATCATAGACAGAGAAAAAAACATATACAAACGAAGAGATTTTTTTTTCAACATGCTTTTCCACTGTTTTGAATATGAAGACTTCTGTGATGTTTTCAATTAACGCAATGTGTCTCGACATTGACATGCATTCAGTGCTGATTATCATGAGTAATAAGCAGAACTATATTGAAAATAATTATTTTTAGTAGTGCTACGAGTATACCTGGGCTTAATTGTCTAGGAGAACATAATATGTGGAAGAGGTGACAACACTTTCCAATGCGATAGCTAATGTCTTGAAGTGGACTGATTGGTTTACAAAATTTTGCCAATTTCTCACCAGATAATGATATAAAGCAAATCCTGTTTTAAAAATTCACTGAAAGTTTCAGATTTGGGGGATCAATTTTTTCATCTGGTCCTGAATCAACAAATCTCTATCAATTTGTCGTGAAATATCCAATGATCTTTTTTTAGTAAGCAGCTTCACAAACTAAATAGCCCAAAAGATTGTCGATCTTTTTATTTTCCATGAATCATCAAAAGTTTATCCACGAAAAATATATGACCCTTGAAAAACCAAAACACCGATATGCGAAGCATTTATTTAGTTCAACCATGAATTATTTCCCTCTCACGAGAAACTTAATTCCTCTAGACTCATCCAGATTTATAGGAATCGAAAATCCTCCGTTTCCCGTAAGACGTTACGGTGGATTTTTTTTCATTCTGAATACCGTCTGAGGTATTTTCCAGCAAATGTAGCTGGTTAATTTGCATACACATTTCTTAAATAGAACATTTTGGATATCTGGTTACTCTAATAATTCAGCTTTCTCGCTTTCTTTTAGAGATTAATGACCTCTCGGGGAAGGTAGGAAGATTATTTCTGAGCTTTTTGTCTTCCTGGTAAGGGGCCATTTCTGTAAAATATTTTTTAAAGTCAAGGATCGAGCTCGTACAAACGATAGGGGTGTTATTCGGATTGCTCTTTTAGATATAAACTCAGTTTAAGGGATTTTTTTTCACCGTAAATTCGCTGATCAAGTTCACTTCTGCTTGTAAAAGATCATAAATATACAGGCTATTATTCAAAATGGAATCGACTTCATCATTTAATGACAAAACATAAAAGAAAAGTGGAAGAAAATTGATTTATTTTTCAATTGATTCATTATCTCCAGTACTTTCAGTCGTAGTTTTAAGTCCTTGGCACCTTCATCCATTCGATTTGGTAGTGCTTAACAGCCCAGGCACTTGAACTGAATCTTAGTACTATTTGCCATGTTATCTACTTCCTTTCCAGAAGCAAAAATCCAAAATGCTTCCGTCTGAGTCCTTGCTTCTTGTAGAAGCAGAGCATGTGGTGAGTTGGTGAGTAGGTGTTCCATCATAGATCTCATATTTCATGCACATAGGCTTACTTACTTTTTTCATTTTGTGCAGACGTTTCGACAGGGCGCAGTTTCCAGTCACCAGGTCGATAACTGTCTTCAAATTTCTCCTACCCAGTTTCAATAGCCTGCGTGCGACTTCCTTGTCTATCTTGTTTTGTGAACTCTTGGTATGGAGGTGACATTATGTTGACCTTCATTTGAGTTGGTGTTCCCTGTCTTGCTAGTTCCCAGTTCCAGAATTACCTGGGTGCATCACTTGTTTCCTAGATGGGATGATGTTCACTCACTCAGTGAATATATTCTCCGGCGTTATGAAATCAAAACTTATGTGAAATATGGGTTCATTCATTATTGTCCCAGTTGTATCAGTGTGTCCTTCTCGAACATTGGTCGGTAATGATAAGTCTACCGATTCCAGCCTAAGAACTACCATCATTGCCTCCGCCCTTACAAATGAGGAAGTTCAATGATGGCTTCCATTGAAACTGCCCCGGTAATATCAAGAAGGGTTTGTCTTTGGATTGCAGCTGCCTTGGAATTTCAGCTTCCATGTGCTTACACAATATTCTTCTTGGAGAAATCCTTGAGTGCTTTAGTTCCAGGACTTCCAATCTCCGATGATCAGCATTTTATCTCTCTTACATGCACAATCGAAAGTTAGGTTTCTCCTTAGGATGCATTGATTTGTGAGTAATACTGTCGATTATACCGTTGATCAAGGACTTGGATGGTTTTTTTTGACCGGCAATTTGTTGTGCTTTTGCTTGGATTCGGTACGTATGAAAATTTTTCCCAATTCACCAAAACGTACATCACACAAGCGTTTCATGATAATAGAAATTTGACATTTCAGCTGGATGTTGTGTCATTGCCATTGATTTCGGCCAGCATAATATGAATACTTTCCATTTCAAGGAGAGAGTTGTTCAGAATGTCAATGGGTGCTTGGTGAGCAGTCATTATAGCTTTAATATATTGGTTGCAAACTAATAAATTCATAACATGAATTTCTATCATCCAAAAAACTATATTTCGTAATAACAGAGTTGATTCATGAATAAATACCTCCAGTTACGCTCCTGTTGATGTGTATATCCCTGCGCAACCTGCAGAACGTTCATCACAAGCTTATGGTTTTCTACACGTCGCTTTAAATACCAATTTACCAGCTTGCAAAGCTGGCAAGGGTAGTGTTGTACTCCGGACCTGGAGATTATGTGCGAATATCGTCTTTTTTTAAAGGATCATGTATGTCATTGAAGGATTCGGCTAGCGATTGCTACCCACGATTATTGGACAGAATTCGTTAATTTTCTGATTTGACACATTTAAAATATTAATGGAGCGTTCTGCTCAAACACCGAAAAGCTTTTTTGATAACTATTTTATTTAAGAGGGTTTCGATGGGGTAGTATATATTTTTTATAAAAAAACAAAGCAAATGAGAACGGTCGTCGGTCATATTTTAGGAGTACAGCATTGAAAATAAAATTTTTATAGCAAAAATAGGCTCCAAAAAACTGATCTCATAATTCTACTTTCTGATGGTGTATACTTTTGTATCCTATCTTTCATTCTCTCTCCTTTTTTAAATTAACAAATATACAACTGACCTTATACATAATAATGAGGTTTTTTAATTGTAATCCCAAATTCAGCTAGAGCAGGTGTTAGATCTTCCATTGTTAAACAGTATCGTCTATCCTTAGTACCTTGCTTGCTCTTAGAACCACCATGACTTGTAGAATTTGTAGATCGCATACAACTGACCATCATCATCTCAAATTTTTCAATTTATTTTGCACACTTTATTTCAGTTTTGGGATGCAATGAGGGTTACGGTCTCCCTCTTCATACCACAAAGTTTGTAGCTTAGATCTCCAGTATACTACCCGGTTTCAAGTTTGTTTCCGGAACATTTTCTTTGTGGTCCCAAGGACTGGTACATATCTAACAAACTTCTTCTCGTGAGTTCACCATCTTGTTCATTGCCAGAAGCTTCGAAACGCTTTAGCACTAATCTTTCTTCAGTAGGGTCTGCCAGTTGACGTCTTTTTGGCATTCCTCTACTAGTCTAGATGTTACTACCAAAACATCAATGGCCACCGGATAGTTCTTATCTGAATGAATGTTTATCCTATCCTAGTTGCCAGTCCTGCATTTGCTTATTCTGGTCCATTAAAGAATTTTTGGTCAACCTTCCCGTGAAATAGGTACATAGGTATTTTTCCCCAGTGAGAAAAAATATCCAGTTTTCCAAATTTCACTATGGCTACTATTATTTGCCCAGTGTTTAATGTCCTTGAACACCGGGTCTCAGTTTAGAGTCAGTTCGCTTGGGTCTTGACAGTCATATCTAGAGCCAGGGACAATTTTAGTATAGCCATATTTCCAAAATATATGTTTTGTTATGAAAGGGACCATGTTTATACCACATAAACTCCATTCACCAAACAATTTTAATCACCAATCAAGAGTATACTTCGAATAAACATTGTTTTATATACAATTTTGTGTCCTTCTCCTTCATGATTAACCAAAATCAACTACGTTATTGTATAGTTTCGTGTAAAATCAACTGAAACCGATTTATTGCGTAAAACATTAATTACAGTCTGAAATATTAGTTGTCAAGAATCCATACAAAATGTTTCCGGTATAATCTATTATTATTATGGTCCTGCCAGCCCGGAACAACCTATGTTAACGTTTCATATATGAAGGTATTAATCAATATCAGTACGGTTTTGAATTGGGACGACACGAGAAGAAGAAACCACTGATCAATTTCAATCAACGTATTGGTGATTATTATAAAATGCATGATAAATATCATAAATAATTTGAAAGAGTACAAACTTGGTTCTATTCAAAAATCAGTCGTATATTTTAATTATAAACATATAATTCAATGATAATAATAATGGTGGAGATAATATAATTCTGATGTACAAATTAATATAGGTAATTGAACAAATAGCCACGTCTAACGGGTATCCATTGCATGTAATGAATAAATTAATCTGTAAAAAATTACCTACTTTGTTTTCATCTCATTTTGCGGATAAACTATTTGCGTTTAAAATGTGTCACATAATCTTGTTACACCCTGTATCTTTTTTGGTACACCGAGGGCTCAATGAAATATATATTTTCGACTTTTTTCAATGTTAAATTTTGCTCAAGCCTCTCATTTTATAACAATGAAATAACATTTGGAAACGATGGAAAATCATTCAAGCCTTATTAATAACTCAATTTAGAATTAATCAACCATCCTTATTCCAGTCCGATTCTGTTTCAAGGTTCAATGTGGTTCAGTGACCAATAATAAAAAAAAAGTAATGAGAGCTTTAAAACAACTAACTTTAGTCATTTTCAAACTTCGGTAAATCTTGGAAAATATTGTTCATTTTCACAAAATGGTATAAGGCATACGAAACAACCACCAAAAGCATAGCCGCAGCTTTTTAAAAGAAAAACTTGAATTTATTCGTCGCACACATTTATTCCAACTGAATGAATATCAGCCATGGTCGATAATATACGTCAGTGTTTTAAGGAGAGCCGATTGCTGCTATACCCTGCATTGATGGAAACTTAAATTATTCATTGACATCCAGGCTCCGCTTGAAGTTATCAGCAAGCCAACAACTACATCTAGACTGCTATTAAATTATTAATAATCTCTTGAAAGGGGTCTCTAGTATGAGTGCCAGGATTGGGAGAAACCCCAAGTATCTTTCAAGCGGAAATCCACGCCATAAGAATGTGCGCCCAGTTCATTATTAATAAAGGATACAGAAGACAAAAGATTATCATAATGTCGGATAGTCAAGCAGCCATTAAAGCACTGAGCTCTTGTGTAATCAGTTCCAAAGTGGTGTGAGAATCCCTAGACACACTCAATGAACTAGGCAAGAACAATATGGATTCCTATGGATTCCAGGACACACTGGAATAGAAGGAAATGAAATAGCAGATGAACTAGCAAAGAGGGGGACTGAAATACCTTTCTGGGGGCCTGAACCCTTTCGCGAAATCAGCCCCAATGTAATATTGGAAGAAATAGATAAAGCCTAGAAAAAGAGAAGATCGATCTGACCATTGGAAGGATCTAGTAGGGCTTATACAATCAAATACTCTTCTAGGTGACTACAACCTGTTGAGATCGAATGAATGCATAAGTCGAAGTAAAACTGCGCTGAGTTTTAACAGGGATCCTAATATCCTAACGGGACATTGTCGCCTGACTGGGCACCTGAAAAAGCTCAAAATAGTGGAGGGAGAAGAATGCAGATTTTGTGGAAGCCTGCAGATATCCCAATATTCCTCCGGTTAAAGGGACTACTAATTTCTGAGACACTTCTCAAAAACTAAGAAGTGAGGGGGCACAATAGATCTTTTAGTTCTTAGTGAATGTCACCTCAAAATACATACATATATGAATACTAGGATATGAGAGTATTGCAGGTAATGATTTTAAAGTTAGCTAAAAAAGGCTCCAAAGAGAGAGAGAGAGAGAGAGAGAGAGAGAGAGAGAGAGAGAGAGAGACTTTATAGGTCCGGAACGTCATCTTCATACAAAAAATAGTTCACTGAGCAAGGTAGACAAGCAACTCCCATCCAGCCACCGGTTCTGTGAGAACTTACAAGGACTCGGATGTAATCACTTTCGAGAGAATATGATATAAGCGACTACGACTTTAATTCTGGACATGTCCCCAATAAGCCGTTCGAATACAAGAATCTGTTGATACCAAAAACTATTCAATTGAATGGCTGATAAATGTCAAATCATTAATACAAACTTGAGGAACAAATTATTCAATTTCTGAAAAGTTATGTTGATAAATATGTTTCATTACATTATGACTGTGTAAGTAAATAATTTTAAAAATGTTCTAATGCTCCACAATATCACGCACGTCACAGAGTACGCCAATGAGATCAGATAAGCTGAAACACAAAGCTTTTTCACGTCAGTTCAGAGCGATACATTCCGCTTTCTGACCGGAAGCGAAACAACTGAAAGCGTGGTCTCTTCCTTTTTCTAACCTACGGTGAATAAAGTATGATATTTTAAATTACTATAACGTAAATTCACACAGGCTTGCAATTTTTTTCCAGGTGGTTGACTTTTTATCGTTTTTTTAACTACATTTTAATTTGGATGATTCTTTACATACAGAAGGGTTGAGTCAAAAAATGTTTTTATCCTAATTGGATTGAATACAGAGAATGGGATGTGAGTATGATTAAATATAGTTTTACTATATTCTTTTATTACTTTCCACGAAGATCAATACTCAAGATTATCGACAACAGTAGGTTTACAGTGACAATTTGATTTAATAAACCAAAAATCCCATGACAGTGCGATTGTCACTTTGACAGCGACAAGAGTAACCTGTAGCCAATCAAATAATTGAAATGGTGCTGCCAAATTAAGGCGGATTCATGCATTGATCATTATCATTATATTTTCATCATATTATAATTACATCAACATTTGAAAAAGCTAATTACTATAGTTTTGGAAAAAAAAAACAAATCGATTTAATTTGGAAAAATCCCCAATCGTCACA
>CAJUYI010009109.1:0-10323 GCA_910591695.1 Galerucella pusilla | reverse complement strand
TTTTTTTTTAATGAAACACCCTGTATATTTGCATATTTTTGAAATCCTCTTAATGAACCAATTCCAACAAACTAAATAATGTATGGTCAATTATGAATTATACAGGGTGAAATTTTTATTTTTACAGTTATTAAACACATACATAAAATACCTGATGTATTTAATTTTAATACATTAAAATAAATGCTCAAAATGTTCTCCACCTTGTTGTTGGCAATAGCACAGCCTCCTATAGAACTCCTCCTTAAGTTTGTGGTGAAATATTCCGTATTTCTGTAGTTATCCTGTCTTTGAGGTCTACAATGATAGTTGGTTGTGTTGCATATACTTTGTTCTTGAGATAACCCCACAGAAAAAAATCTAACGGCGTAAGGTCTGGCGATCTAACTGGCCACTTAATAGTACCTCTCCGTCCAATCCATTTATTGGGGAAGATTTCATCTAAATAAGTTCTTACCATTAAATCATAATGGGGTGTTGACCCGTCTTGCTGGAACCAAACATTTTCATTCGGTAAGCTAGGATCTAAGTTTGCCAACGCAGGAATAACTTCATTTTTAAGCACATTTAAATATTTTTCAGCTGTCAAATTTCCATCTATAAATATAGGACCAATAATATGGTCGCCTATGATACCGGCCCAAACGTTCACCTTTTGAGGGTACTGAGTATGTGTCTCACGCATCCAATTAGGATTCTCCGCTGACCAATATCTACAGTTCTGTCGGTTTACCTCTCCATTCAATGTGAATGTTGATTCGTGAGAAAAAAGAATGGTACCAAGAGCTATCTCATTTCTGTTCAGGTTATTCATCAATCTCTCGCAGAAATCCATTCTACGATCTGGATCGTCTTCTGTTAACTTCTGCACAAAAGTTAATTTGTAGGGATGAAGTTTTTCTTTATGAAGACATCTTAGAACAGTTGTATGACTAACATTATTTTCACGGGTAATTTGACGTGTACTTGAAGTTGGATTCTCTTCGACACTTAACAAAATATCCACTTTCATCATCATCTTCAACGAAGTGTAGTTTTATTTTCAATGGTTTGACATGTCCAAGTTCTCTAAATTGTACATGAATTTTAGACACAGTACTTTGTGAAATATTAGGCAATTCGGAATACCTGTGCATGATTAAATAAGTTTGCCACTTCAACTCGACTTCTGCAGTTATCCCCGTACCCGATCATCATTAAAATCTCAATTCGGTGAGTCTCAGTTAAATATTTCATTCTTATGTCGACAAGGAAAGAGTGTTTGACAAAGATTTTACTTTTTCAGTATAAACTGCCAACACATCAACAACTGACAGAATAGAAAACAATCCACATTATTTACCGATTTTGTCTAATTATTGGCGTTTTTAGGCAATTTTTTAGGTATTTATGATAAAATTCATGAGCGTAGCAGGTTTTGTTTAATATAAAAATACGTCTAATAATTAGTTAGTTTAGATTTTTGATAAATCCATATTTAGCTAATTTAAAAAAGTACCAATATTTCAAGTGTAATAAATTATTAATTTTAAAATTTCACCTTGTATAATTCATAATTGACCATACATTATTTAGTTTGTTGGAATCGGTTCATTAAGAAGATTTCAAAAATATGCAAATATACAGGGTGTTTTATTAAAAATACAACACCGACTATGGCATACTTGCGTGAATCACACTGTACATTTACATTTATGTTTACATAACCCACAACTCAATTAAAAAGTTGACGTGTCTCGGCATTTTTTATAATTTTTTAAAATAATGACATAAAGAATTTTATTCCATAAGTGGTTTCCACACTGTATAAGCTATCTTTTGTGCCAAACCGCAATATTGCCAACTTTGTTGGGAAGAAATGTACAAACATTTTTCAAAGGTGAGTAGTTTCGAGAAACAAATATGTAATTGTTCGTGTGTTTGAGCTATACGATTAAAAATATCTGTACGTAACTACATAATATAATAATATATTAGTAATGATAGTCATGATCTTGTAAATTTTTTAAATAGTGTGCTCATTTCAGTTACTTAGCTGTGTTATTAGCAAACTGTAGATGGATGTTTTTTTTCTTATTATACATCTGCCCACAGAAACAGTTGCTGATAGAAAAAAACTATTTTTGATTTGTATGAAAAATTGTTATGCTTTATAATATATTTGGAATAGGTACATTTGACAATTTACTCATATTACTTTCTTTATTTGCAGTAGCCGAAGCAGCAACGAAGAAAAATTTCCACAGGACAGTGACCCTCATGAAAAGACTTAAAGCACACAAAACACAAGAGAGACAGACAGGATCACTCACTTGATATAATTATAAACACATTGACGGACAGTAGGAAAAAGTAAAGCTCGAAAATTGACAATATATGTTTTTGTAATTTTTAGAATATTAGAAGTATAGTTTTACTCTTTCTGCTTAAATAAACCCAATTTTGATTAATTTAGCAACCCTTAATTAGGTTGCGGATATAGCCGTCATGGCGCCAGCGGACTCTAGACATTATGTAATGGGACGATGGCGGCTATAACAGCAAAAGTTTGGAAACGTAAATGACAGGATTAATGGCTCAAAAAAGCAAATTTTTATGTGCAACAAAGTACTTTTGGGAGTTTTACATGAAATGTTTGTTCATAATCAAACAAAAATGAATAGAATAAATTTTATGATTATTACACCTTATTTCCTGTATGCCATATTTCAAAGCATAGTGCAGGACACAGTGCAGGTTTTGACATGCAATTCTTGCAGCAATATGTTTCTCCACGACTAAATAATAACGCACACATTATTTTTACATATTTAGCTGCATAATGAGATGAATTCTTCACACCAGTGAATAATAAAAAGAATTCACTCTCGTTAGCCAATCACATTCTATTATTATCAGAATTCACGCTAAAATGAATTAAAATGAATAAATCGCAACTCGTCTCTTTAAAACGTCAAATACCTAAGAACGCAAATCGCTTCTGACAGCGCGTCGTTTGAAACGTCAAAATAATTATAAAATCATAATTTTACGTATTATAAGGGAAAAAAATGGACAACAGTAGCGATAGTGAATATGTACGCCTCCCGGAATTAATTTCATTTATAAATGTAAGGGATCCGATTAAAAATATGAGTTACGTATATGTATTTACCTACTCTTTACATTTTTATAAATATTCTCTATAGCCTAGTGGTGGTTGACTATGGCGCGTGGACAATCGAGGTTTCATCCTCACTGGAAGTTTTTTCTTTTTAGTCGTGGAGAAAGTATAGTCTTTTACTTGTGTAGAATGGCTATTATTCACTAAGATGATTCCAAAATTCACTCGCTGCGCTCGCTCGTTTTGGAAACTTCATTCGCGTGAATAATAGCCATCATTCTGCACTCGTTGAAGAATATTCTATTCTCTTCCTATTCCCTGCTTATAACATTGTTTACAACGCTCTGAAAATGTGTTTTTCGCTGATAATTTTCAGAAGGAGAGATTTTCTCAGGAAAATGCTGTATTCAATTGTTGTTGATAACATTAGCTGGGAATCGTGCACATTTGAATAGAACCAAAGACCTTCCATCCCGTTTATAATATATACCAGTGAGGGATCATATAATCGCTTCCCTGTATGCTATAAACTTCATTTGAGAACCTGTCTTTTCTTTGAAGATGTAGTAAGAATTCCACACTGTTACATCCAGTAGATGAAATATTACCTTTTCATAGCATCACAAAATTGAACCTAAAAATTCTTTTCCAAAACATGACACTAGACTAGGATTCTACTTGTACGCCGGTAAATGTACATTTGCGCTGGTATAGCCTCAGAGTGTAAAAACAACCGTTCCGTTTTGGACGGCTATTGCCGGCATGCCACATATTAAACTTCGCTTTGACGGCTATAGACGCAAGTGTCCGTCAACGTGTAAACATTGTCTTTTTTCATTATATTCAGGAAGTGAACCGTGTTTTCAAAGGTATTGACATGAGAGTGATTAACAGAGATGCTCTATTTCAAATAACCCATAATAAATATCTTAAACGCTGTAAGAGACCAGAAAGGAGACCATTATGAGTTATTTTGAAATATATCAGATTGATGATCAGTCTTTTGTCAATATCATTCGAAAAACATGTCAGTATAGGTTTTCTTTTTTATGTTCCTTGTATATTCATTATTTTATTGGTACTTTTTAATTACTAAAAGTTATTTGTTTGAAAACAATACCTCCTCCTCCTATTTTAGTGATTATTGATTTTCATTGAATGTTTGTGATTTTTTAACTTCAATAAGTATGTTATATTTGATTATTTTCTTACTCCACAATATGCATCTTGTTCTGTATTTCAATAATAAAGGTGAGAGGGTCACTGTTTCACTATTTATTGTACTTTGCGTTTTCCCTGATCACTGATAATAATTATAAACTTAATAATGCTTCTTACCTTAAAAAATCATTTTACCTTACATCGTATGCGATTCAAAATAATATTCTACATTTATTGTTATTCCTGTTTGCCATCAAAAGATGTAAAAAACGTTTTATTGGCTGTGTACTTTTTATTTTGAATAAAATATATAAATTTGATGATTATTGCTTTATTTTTTCCACTCCAGGCATTATATGGTCCATTTTTGACATTTCATTTAATTTAACTTGACTATTTGATTGTTATTATTCTAATATCAATAAAAATGTTGAGTTACTTTGAATGAAATATCAAATAATGGACCATAAATGCCATTTTGCAATAAAAATAAAATCACAGTAATTTTGAATATGGCGCCAGCCGCTAAAAACTGTAAATTTACAGGAATCTTCTTTTTCCACTGTTAGTTGAGATCAAACCATGTCAAATGTGTTAGAGTTTCATTTTCCGACTCTCAAGGTGGCGCCACTAGTAAAATTAATTCGTCATATGAAGCGCCACGGGTCAGATTCCCATCTATCAGTGTTATGTTATCTATGCCTTTACCTACTACTGCACAGTGTAGTGCAGTATTCACAATAGTGAACAAAATAAAGGAAGCCAAATTTCACTTTCTAATTTTTGATTCAGCACCTGATCACTAATCAATCTGTGGATATTTGTTTCAGTATTATTGTTTGTTTCAATAAATTATGTTTATGTTTGTTTGTTTTAATAAACTATGTTTATTTAATTTCTGTACATGTATATTATTTTTCATGTCACAACAGTACTTGAACATGAATTTCAATAACGATTTTTTAAATAGTGAAGTAGAATGACCAATCATTTGACATTTTTTGTGGTTCCCCAATATACGAGCTCTGTCTCAGTGAAGTCGGCTAAACTATCAAAACTGCGTTTTCAAAGAAATTTACCATATTAACGTTAAGCGTGATAAAACTACAATATATTTTAGATAAAAGAGAAAAAAAACCTAGATTATTTTATAGCCATTTCATTTTAACGTTAATCTACAAAATATGTCTGACATCCAACTGACTTGATCGGGGGACCAAGCACAATATGTGGGAGTAGAGTACAATAAGCCAATAGGCTGCAGTGCTTCCGGCATCAGAACGGCTTCCAAAACACAAAAAAGCACAATTTTTCAGACCTGTCTAAGTCAGGTGTTTTGAAATGGTCTGATTTGCTGCGGTGAAAAAATAAACTGCTTAGGGCCATTCGCAAAAATTACCCTTGAATGTCATACTTAACTTATAGGTTAGGTTAGGTAAGGCGTGTGGAGAGTGGGTCTATAAGGCCCTCCACTGCGACTCGCAAGAGTCTATTGTGGCTCACACGTATAGAGATTTCACCAAACAAATTCAGCTTCTTAACAAAGCCGATTCGTTCATTTTGTTTGTAGAAGTAGCTAACAACAAAAATTATTCAACTTTTTTAAGACACTATAAAATACATAATTTCAACAATAAATATATCAAAATTTTATAATATATAAAGATTTTTATCAGTTATATACCTATTAATAAACATTGCTACAAGACGAAATTTCAGAATAATTGAGAATTATTGTATTAGTTTAATCTTTTAAAAAAGATCTTCGTTTTTTATTAAACCTCCATAAATAGTATCATTGGAATTACTATTATACGTAGTAAATATACATGACTAATATAATTGACCTTAAAATTATCTTGTAATTATTGTAAATATCCGAAAACGTTTATGATTTGCTCAGAAAATGGAAAGTAGTCTAACAAATATGGCGGTGAAAACCAGAAGAACTAAAAAAAGAGGGAAATGGAAGAATATCCGTGAGAAAACAGCTGAAAAAAATTTTAAAAAAGAGAAAACTAAAGTGGAATGATTCAAAAATTAAAGTCAAAAACAAAAGAGAACGATGGAAATTTGTAATTAGAAAAAAGAGAATTTGACGATAAAAAGATTTTGATTATATATAAATACAGGGTATCCAGAAATCCAATGCAATGCAATGTTTTTCTTTCAAAAAATTACAGAGCTTGAAACGTGAAGATAGTCAGTTGTTGAAATTTATACAATCAAGTTTACCATTATGCACCACAAAAAGTAAAAACCTAACTTTACTTAAAGTAACCAAACAAGGTGATTATGAAAAAAGATGACTATCTTAAAGTAACTTTATAGTCCAGTAAACGAAGGTGTCAACATGGGCAACTGGTCCAGCAAGAGCAACTTTTTTTTAATTTGCAGGTTAGGGTAGTGTAACAGTCTAAAAGCCTGTTACAACAATAGTAACAAATTTCTATAATTCTCATTTTACGGCAGTAGTGCCCCTTGCTGAATATTTGGAAACTAGTCAATAGTACGAAATAATTTCTGTAATTATAAAGTATATAGGTAAATCAATAATAGATAGGTGCCTCTGAGCAACTCATTCTTTATCAAATTTTGAATGCGTGCGACTTTTGTTCGATACCTGTTGGTTTTGTGGCAGAGAGTCTATATTTAGCTACCAAGTTGTTAAGTGTTGGTGGATGTAATTAAAAATTTTCAATTTATAGCGAGATCTTAGTCGGCCTTTGTTGGGATTATTATTTGAAAATTTGTTTTGATTATTGTGGGTTTTGTTGGATGTCTGTGGATTTTTGTATCCAAGATTTTAATCGACCCAAATAATTTCTCGTGGAGAGGATTAGTTTTTTTTTCATCAAACCAACCATACTACAACAACGATACCGGTACCTTCATTTCACTGATAAGAAAAGAGTTATACTTATATTTGGATCACAACAGCAATAAAAGGGCCTTTAATCACTAAACTATCAGGAATTTAAATAGTACCTCCTGGCCAGGGGTATTTTTGTTGTTGTTATATACTCACTGCACTCAACTGTATACCTACTTTATATCTACCTTACTCAACCTATAACGCCTTATAACGTGAGTTTTGATGTACATCATCCTGTCTAACTGGTTATGAAAATCTGATTTGCTTTGGTGAGATTTGAAGAATTGCAGATATTGTGTGAGATGCTTTCGGCTACATTTATTTGAGGAATATTGTATGGTGGCAACCCGCTTCATTGAAAAGGGGAATTTTAGATCTTCCACCGCTGGAGTCACGCAAGTTATTTATATTTCCTTTACAACACTGCCTTAGTCTTATCTTTAATATCGGTTTACTTTATTTATTTATTATAAAGAAGACCAAGAGAAAAAATAGTTCTTGGGTCTTTCTTTAATAATATAATTTATATACAAGCCTGTAGTAATAGTAGTAAGTACCTAAGTGTACATTTTCTATATATTTTTATTTAATGTGCAACAATTAGTTAACAATTTGTCAAAGGACCACTATAGTGGCTTTGCGTTTGGTATTACGTCAATATCAATTACCCATTAAATATCCGAAATCTGCGCCTGAGCTCAAGCGAAGTGTCATATTTAGCGGATGTGTTTAGTAAGTTCATTTATTAATATTACCAATTTTTTTTAAATCTGGCCAATGCTTATAGTAATCCTATTCCTAGCACGGTTAGTTATATTTTATTTCATAGTAGGTTGTGTATTGAGAATAAAGTGCAGGATATTCAACTTTTCAGAAATTTAAATGTATTCTCTTGTAAATTGATAGTGGATTTTTATTTTTTTTTTAATTTATTAGTGTATAAATGCATTGTTCTTTTCAAATATAGTTGTAAATGTATACATAATTTTCTTTTGTTATTATTTTGGGATACATCGGCATCAATGTTTAATTGACATTTTGGTAAGCATTGTTGGTTTTATAATTTTGACTACTTTGAGTACTTTTAGGTACAATTTGTCTGGCGCCCCTCTTTGTTGAATACTTTTTGTTTTTGTTTTGAGAAACCCAGCCCTTCTCCACTGTTTAGTTAGTCGTGAGTACTCGTTTGCCGAGTGGCAAACAAAACAACATAACCGATTTCAATCGATTTTAATTGTGTCCCTAATAGTAAGAAAAAAAAATTTATAATTTAATCAGGTTATAAATATTATTTAATTTAAATATAGTTAAGAGTGTTTAATGCGGTTATAGTAGGCACATTAAATTCCCAAAATGTCAGGCACCTGACCATTGTGGAATGGCTCTGAAATTCCAGAAAATCCGTTGTCCCGCGATATCTGCCGAGATTTGACCACTGGATAATTTTTGTTCAGACGAAAAATGAAGAGCAGTTGCTTACCCACAAAAATGATCCCCAGCATTTTTTCGAAAAATTAGATAGTTTTCGAGATAAATGACCCGAACGCCGACCCAAAATTGAGCTCCAGGCCGGCTTATAGAGAGCACGATCTGAGGGCATGACGTCCCCAAGTAAATTACTAAGTTTTTAATAACTCGCGTGAAAATCAATATTTTTTAATGAATCAAAGTGCGGGTGAAGAAGGGATCTGTGGCTACTAAGGCATGTTTTTATCCACTCAATTCGTGCTCCTGGGTCATTGGAAAACCAGGCCAAAATTCGTCTTTGTTAGATTTTCTAATACTTCCATGGATTTATTCATATTATTTTTATTAAGAGTTATTTCAGCCAATCCTATTGGATAATGGTTCTTTGGTGGGTACTTTATTTATTCCGAAACAATGCTACCAATAATTCGCCCGTATTTTTTTGAATAATGTGTTTTCCAATATGCTTTTTTTGTGGATTTATGGAGTTTTCCCGAGCGCTCTGGTTTATCGGGAATTTCTCGATGATTAACTGTCAAACCCGCTTATAATTGATATTGGGAGAAAGGCTAGAATATCCTCTTGCCGATGATATAATTTTTTTTGGCCCAGACCCCTGGGCTTTCAGGAAAATCGATGAAATTTACAGTTTTCTGAGGGAAGACAGCTATTCTTCTGAATTTTTTCGAGCAGTTTTTTCTCTTTACAGTAAAATTCTTCCCGGTCAAGCATCATACCCGATGAAAGGTCACATTCTGAACTTTCCTTTGATATGTATATAAAGTATTTTATTTGATGCATTAAAAAGAAATTTGTCTCTAAATGGATGCAAATTGTAATGGATGCCTCATTTTATTCTCGCACGCCGCCACGCCACCCATCTATAGTGTGGTCGACGGTGTCTGCTATAGTGCGTCTACACGTGGATGCTTTCCGCTGCATTGTTTGTCAACAACTGAAAATTTTACATTTAAACACTATCTCTTCTGTGATTTTCCAAGAATAAATGGTTGATGTAGGGGTCTCGGGTCTAGCATATTTCCAGAGATGATAAAAAAATTTTTTTCACGGAAATGTATTGGCGGATGATAATTTTAAAATTTACCAAAATCAGCCATCCCCACCCCTTCCCTAGGGGGGGATGGGGGAGTCGACACCGTGAAAAATTCGTAAAAATGAATTTTTGAATATGGAATCAAATTCTACGTATTTTTTCACGTATAACCCTGAAATTTCATTTCAACAACTTTTTTTTTTAAAAGTTATGCGGAAAAAATGTTTTAAAAAAATTGATAATTCCATAAATATAAAAATCTTTATTCCGTCTTTACGAATAAAAATAAAAATTTAATATTTGGCATGTTATGTATATTTAACAGAATCACTAAACAAAATAACATAACTATCCATCCCCATCCCCCCCATAGGGGGGGATGGGGGAGTGTCACCTTCAAAAATTCGTAAAAATGAATTTTTGAAATATGGAATCAAATTCTACGTATTTTTTCACGTATAACCCTGAAATTTCATTTTAACAACTTTTTTTTTAACAAAGTTATGCGGGAAAAATGTTTAAAAAAAATCGATTATTTCATAAATATAAAAATCTTTATTCCGTCTTTACGAATGAAAATAAAAATTTGGCATTTGGCATATGTATATTTGATGGAATAAAATTTGCGATAATAGTTATTTATGATATGAGTGTTAAAAGTGA
>CAJUYI010009108.1:0-10323 GCA_910591695.1 Galerucella pusilla | reverse complement strand
GGTCTGTAGGCATTTTGAAAATGTCATCACCCACCTGCCTTATCTCTTTGTGTCCTCTCCCATGTGCCACATCATGGTCTAGTGCTTTTTCCAGTCGGGTTAGTGCTGCCCTTGCTTCGCACATTATGACATAATGTAGTGGAGGAAGGTCTAGCATTGTTTCCAGCGCCATGGTATGGAGGTGTTTCCTTAGTTGACACTGGCCAGTCTGAAATCCTACTGTTAAACGTAGATTTTTCCTGGTCATCGCCAAATTTTTCTTCGACGCCATTCTTTTTATTTAAATTTATGTACATTTTTTATTTACATAATTTTTTGTGGGATCGTTACAATTTGTTGAACATTTTATGGGCGTTACATATTTCTATATTGTTTTCAAAACACTCGAAAATTGTATTCAGTAGTAATCTTCGGCTATCAAACCCACGTCTTGAACGTTTAAAATTGTCGGTTCTTATTTTGAAATGAACAATTCCACCAAATTTAAAATTATATTCGAAGGAAGTGGAAAAATTGAATGATAATTGTGTAAATCTTGACGTCTGAATGGTATACCAGCAGAACTTAAGGATCTTCCACTATAAAGTCCTGATTTAGTGCCAAAATAAGACTAAACTGCAAAGTTAAAGGCGCATCCATACTATGCCGCGATTTGCCGTTGGCAATGCCAATTGACAAAGCCAGCGACTATAAAAACGTCTACATAATATGTATATACAGTGTGTCGCAAACATTCAAATCTGTAATCTTCCAAACAGCGAAAATGGGGGTGTCTTCATCTTAAATGCGACACACTGTATATATTTATCAAATTAATCGTTCGTCCACGCCATTTGAAAGCACGTGCTAACTGTGAGACAGTCTGAACCTCACCTAAAGCCGCGAGAAGCCAATGGTTGGCACATCCCCACTCTCCGTTCTCATTGGCATCAGAGATTTTCTTAATAAACGTATTGAATTCTTGAGTTTTGGTGGAATAGTGTAGATAAAGTGAAAAACAATATTGTTTTGGGTATCCGAATTGAATGAAAGGTGTTTCGAATACGTGAATGAAGAGTTTTTTGAATGGGAACAGTCCGTTGAGAAGTCAATGAGGGTTATTTGTAAAGCAAGTTCGAGTGCCGATGTAGGTACTCAGCCTTGTCAGTCACATTTATATGGGTGGGTAGTCGATTAAAATGTTTATTGATTATTTAATAAATAATTTCAATATGAAAAACTTGTTTCGGTCGAAAATATACTTAAAAATGGATCACGTGTGTGGGCTGGGACATGTTGTAGTTAAATGCAAATTTATAATAATTGTTATTTAATAAATTCTAGTTTATATGTTGTTTGGGTTGGGTTTGAATACATTCTAGAACATTTCAAGTGATAAAATGTGACTTATTTTAGCCAAATGTAGTAGAAATTTGTAATATGTTTGCTGGAGCAATCCTGAAAAAATCCGAAAGGTGCTCATAGCTCCTCTACATTTTGAAAATATTTTACTCTTGTATGTATGTATGTATCTATTTTGGGGTGACGTTCACTGATCTATTGTGCCCCCTTACTTTTACATAGTTTCTGAGGAGAGTCTCACAAACTATTAGTTCCTTTAGTCCAATTGAACCTAGGTTTTTGTTTAACAAACCCTACAAAATTCAAATAGAACAGAACACAGAGCCAGATGCTGCAAATGCAATACGTATATATACAGATGGTTCAAAAATGAAAGAAGGCTCAGGCTGTGGAGTTTACTCGAGAGCACTGAGCCTCAAGATTAAGTGGGGAATGGGAAACAATACCAGCGTGGTTCAAACAGAACTGGCTGGTATCTCAATTGCCACAAAAGAACTAACCAGAAGAGGAAGCCCTATTAGCCTTGAACAGACAACGTGTTATATCGAGGCTAGTACTAGAGTGCCACCAAGATTTAGCTGACGTCTCGGCAGATAACAACATTATCCTGAGGTGGGTTAAAGGGCACGACAGGAGTAAAGGAAATCGCATTGCTGATTCTTTAGCCAGGGAAGCCGCTGGACTGAAAATTCTAGGACTCAGTGACACCTACGGCCTAACGACTTCGACAATTGCGGAACTAGCCAAACGTTACACCCATGCTCAAGCCCTTAAGAGATGGGATGGAATCAAAGGATGCAGTTTTGCCAGGATCACCCTGGGCGACCCTCGGAAACTGGCGCCGAAGAAATATTTGGCGATGACCAGGAAAAACCTACGTTTAACAGTAGGATTTCTGACTGGTCACTGTCAACTAAGTAAACACCTCCATACTATGGGGCTAGTGGACACACCTCTATGCAGGATGTGTGAACAGGAAGATGAAACTGTCAGGCATGTCTTATGCGAGTGTCCGGAGTTATCGTCAATAAGAGAGTGTGTGTTCGGTGAGTCTTGGCCTACACCTGCCGATATAAAGGAGATGTCTCCTAGTGATCTGTCCACCTTCCTGAGAAGGACAGGATGGACAATGACCTAGGAGGACAACTCCTCGGGAGGATGTACAATGGGTCACATGTGGCCTAAGTGCTGTGAGCCTACACACTCACCCTCCCCACTCTACAGACAGATACAGTATTTTGTTTAAACAATTTTTAACTTTATAAAACAACTTTCTCAACAACATATGTTCATCTTTTCACGTAAAATGTATTATATCCCAATTAAACGGCTTACACACAATTATTAACATTCAATCTGACAATAAATAATCCTCTTATCATGATAAAAATTCAATTTACAATAATATTTATTCAATAAACAATTTATTTCATTTCAGTGGCCGCTTAAAAGCTCCAGGCTCTTCCTAAATGGTAAGTACTCTAATGCTTTATTTGTTGTTATAATATGCAAATGAAATCTTCTATAACCTGAAGTTATGCAGGACCGTAACAGAAAAAAAAACAACTACTTCCCGTGCTATAGGTCCCGACGGATATTGAATTACGGGGTTGGTATATCTACAAGATATTCAACACCAACCACTTGTCACTGTCTTTGAAAAATATTTTTTAAAACTCGTTAAAATAATTATTATTCTGTGATATCTACAAATTATTTAAATAACTTTTTTCATGTTTATCTTTAACTATTGACCGAGCCTCGTATACGTATATATCAATAAAAAAACAGTCATGAGATAAGAAATCAAACTGTAGTTGACGCCACCAGTACAATACAGCAATCTGTGTCAATAAGGTATTTTGCTTTTTGATAAAATTCAAAGTAACTTGAATAACTGTCTAAAATAGAGCTGATATAACCGGTGTGAATGAAGGTGATTATATGTGAATTCTAAGCAAGCAGTGGAGTGTAAAAGGGATCTTATAATTTAAGTTTCATGAAAATGTTGAACAAATATTTGAGGCAAGTGATGTCCTAAGGTCTGAAATTATGTTGGCAGTATTTGTCAGAGTGGTTGATCAATTGCTGAAACGTCCGAGGCCAAAACATACAACGAAAAAGAAGAAGATTCTCAGTTCAGTCTAAGATCAGTATGGCCAACAAAAAGTGGTTTTTAATGACAAGAATAACAGCTGAGGTCTACCATTCAAAACATAAGATTTTTGCATGTTTTTGATCATTGCGAACATCTAGATTGCTTAATTGAAATAATGAATACACCCCCGAAGCGTAAATTAAGAAATTTAAAATGACTTTTTAGCTGAATACTCAACATATCGGTGGCCAATAAATCTAGGAACTTTTGGCAAGTATTCATTTCATTTCTGTTATTCTGTCACTAGTTATGTCAAATGTCAGTTATATTTATTTCTGTTGATATTCGTTTAATTGTGTGTGTCCATTTTTGTAGCATTTCTAGTTAGGTGTATCTCTATTCTTCTAATTACTTTTTCCACTGATATCTGACATAACTAGTGACAGATAACAGAAATGAAATGGTGACATTCCAAGAGTTCCTAGAATTATTGGCCACCGATATATTGAGTATTCAGCTAAAATGTCATTTTAAATTTCAAAATATACGCTTCGGGGGGTATTCATTATTTTAATAAAGCAATATAGATGTTCGCAATGATGAAAAACATGCAAAAATCTTATGTTTTGAATGGTAGACTTTAACTGTCATTCTTGTCAGAAAAAACCATTTTTAGTTGACCACACTGAACTCCTCTATTTGATTTACTTATCGAATATTGTTGTGCTTTTGAGTTCTTTGAGTATATTATTTGAAGAAATTTAGTCAGGATTTTCAAAGGGTAGTGCAGAAAATTCCTTCTTCAATTTATTTATAAATATTCACAACAGCAAGTGTTCTTGGCTTTGGTCAACTTCTTCAGAACCTTTGCTTTTTCAAAACATGATTTTTATTTGTTTTCATCTCGTTAATAATTATAAAATTTATATTGTTATTTGTGCAAGTTGGTACATGCAACTTTTTGAACATTTTGGAAACAAAAACAGCAATAACAAAGAGAATATCAATATCGTTAGATGAGATGTCAACATTCTAAAACCAGGGAGGCAAACCTTACAAATCCTACGTTCTGTCATTTTCAAGGTCGTAGTCTCTTTGACGTCACGAAGGAAGGAAGAGTGACATGACGTTTAAAGCTTTTCTCACTTTTTATCATTTTATTTTTTTAGGATAGAAATCCAGATACAGTAGCAAAAAAAATACAGGGAAATTTTTTAATAAAATACTTGAATTTAAAACAATAAAAAAATTACTGAAAAAAATATATAAACATTTGGAATCTCCCGACGCGGTATTGAGTACAACAGTCGATGTTCCAATTAATCTTATAATTTAGAACAAAAAAAACTTTCACCTAATAAAATTGATAAATCGACCTCCTTGAAGACGATGAAATGAAAAAAAATTAAAAGCTCATGAATGACTAGCAGTGTATCTATACGATGTGGGGAAGTATTCATTTTACTAACAACGTTGCCACATCGCTGAAACGTTCTAAATATTCATTTTAATGTAAAAATGTGTTGCACAGGATGATACTGAATATAATAAGCGCATGTAAAATTGATAAAAAACATGCCGAAAGATTTGTTAACCCAGAAACAAGCTCTTCGCCAAAGTAATTTCAGTATTTACACTCTTGGGTATAAATACCCTGTTTCCATGTGCGTAGCATATTATAATTTATAGTTAGACCAAAGGGGTAGAGGGTTAAAGTTATAACGAATACATAATATGAGCAAAAAGTAAAAAGACGTGGCACTGTGACGTCATCTATTACTATTACATCACCTGTTACCATTCGTAGAGAAGTTTACAACACTTTATTTCCACCATTTCCAAATTTTACTAATGTAAAAGTGTAGTCGTTCAAAAGATATGAGGGAGGGAGGGGACTTTTGAATATCACTCTATTTGTCATTTGTATTTAAATAATGGGAGTGGGAGTTGAGCAGGTTAAAATTATTGTAAAGTTATTCAGATTCACTTGTGCTGTTAAAAAAAAGCGATTTCTATGGATAATAGTAGTAACAGTTATAAATCTCGAAGAGAAAACTTGAATTAAGAGTATAATAGAATTAAAAAGTAGCAAAAGTTGGTCGTCGTTTAAATCCCACGCCTAATGAATCTAGCATCTCATCGATAATATCGAATTTTTGAAGCAACACAATCTATTGTTCCTTTCAAGATACGAGATAGTGAAAAAAAAGTATCTACCATCAGATAGGATCAATTTCCAGTCATGAAAAAGCATAAGTACTTACAGGAGGAACGTAAAAAGAGAATTTATTTAATTTTGCTACTTTTTTTTGGCTTTAAGGCATAGCCCTTGCAACCAGACACTAAGTTGGTGAAATGTTTGAACGTTTTGAAGCTGTTTCCGACAATATTAAAACTAATGACAAACGTAACAATGTTTTTACATCTATTTTCCCCTATCTAAATATCACAAAAATGTCCCAAGTTATTTTTCCTAACACATGAGTTTTGTTACTGAGACAAATATTAAATTGTAATTTTTTTTTCTCTTATTTTTTGGAAATGAAACCACAATAATGTTTTTTATTTTTTTATTTCGACGTTTCGGTAGCGTTCCAGCTACCTTTGTCAAGATTAATTGATGATAAAATAATTTTTGGTCCCTATCTGACACAACGAAAAAATATGATAACTTATAGACAATCAATACTATTTTGAAGTTCAAGACTACAAAACTTTGTTGTCAAATTTTATTAAGGTCCATTCATAGTAGATCACATCTCTGGTAAAATATGAAATAAATATTTTATTTTATGACATTCCAAAGATATGATAGTCTACTAAAAATGGAATCCAATGAAGTGCACGTTCCAGGAACAGTTTTTATTGGGATAGCGCTTTTTTTTTCGCTTATTTTGGAAATGTTGTTAATAAGACGCGTTTGCTGTTACTTTTTTGTGTATGATTATTTTTGTTTTCAAAATATGTATAGCTCAGTTTGGTGATTTTGTGTATTATAGTGTGTATCGATTAACAACTATTCCAATGATAAATCATAAGAAAACATGGATAAAAACTTATGATCAATTCAATATTCGAACTAGCTTCAAATCTAACTATACGTTGAGATCTATACTAACAAAAACAAAACCAAAAAATGAAGAACAATCTTTAAAAAATTGCATATATCAGATATCTTGTGAATGCGACAAATTCTATTTAGGTAAAACATCTAGACCATTGAAAGTCCGAATAAGTGAAGATAAAAAATATATCAAAGATAGGGAGTTCTTTAATCCAGGTATTTGTAAACATGCTTGGGAAGAGGGGCATAAAATTCAATGGGATTCGACAAAAATAATATTGAAAGAGCCCAATAATAAAAGACGAAAAATCAAAGAAAGTGCTTTAATACAACTAAATGCAGATAAATGTGTAGCTATAGTATTTCAGCGGAATGTAGTCAAATTTGGTTACCAATGTTAGAGAGAGAAATTTCCAATAATCAATTACCTGCGTTATCAGGATAGCATCATAAGTTTTTATCCAGGTTTTCTTATTATTTATCATTGGAATAGTTGTTAATCGATACACACTTCAATACACAAAATCACCAAACTGAGTCATACATATTTTGAAAACAAAAATAAACATACACAAAAAAAGTAACAAAAACGCGTTTTATTAACAACATTTCCAAAATAAGCGAAAAAAAAAGCGCTATCCCAATAAAAACCGTTCCTGGAACGTGCACGTCACTGGATTCCATTTCTAGTAGACTATCATATCTTTGGAATGTCATAAAATAAAATATTTATTTCACATTTCACCCGAGATCTGATCTACTATGAATGGACCTTGATAAAATTTGACAACAAAGTTTTGTAGTCTTAAACTTCAAAATATTATTGATTGTCTAGTTGTCATATTTTTTTCGTTGTGTCAGATAGGGACCAAAAATTATTTTATCATCATTAAGGGTGAAATTCATAGTCGACACTTGAGGGTCACTCATACTTCACTCATCCTAATTGTATGCAGAGACATTTCACAGGCGAAAAGTGAGGTTGAGTTTGAGTGTAGCTTGAGTGAAATATAAGTACAGATTCCAGCTCCCTCAAGTGAAGATTTCTAACCTATAAACCACGTTTGTACCTTACACTGTCATTTTACGATAAGTATCAAAATTTTGTTTGGTTGTTATTTGTTTGTTATAGTTTCAAATTTTTGAGGGAAATTAGCATGATGGATGATTTTATTGATTTTGTAAACTATATACATGATGATAATGCTTATGTTTATCGTTTACTTAGGTTAGTAATCACATTGGTGTGGTAAAAAGCAAAATTATTGAATTAATCCATTTTTTATACGAAACAATGCTCTCCGCTTGAATTAAACTCGTGTGCCAGTGACATTGCACCCATGCCTTTTCCTTTCCAGCTAAGCTGGTACAATCAGCTTTTTTTATTTTCTATAAAAGAGTATTTACGAACCAGCTCACTAAGGACTAGTTTTTTGCTAAACGAGAAGAGTTTTCTTTTGTTTTCTATTTTCCTAAGAAATAAGAAATATATAGGAACAGTAAAGAACTGAACTGAGAATAAAATACTTGCAGAGGGCTAATACACGAACTGAACACAAATTCGGATATGAATGCCATGCAACAGATGTCAGATGAACGTTAAAGGACGATCATAGATCACAATTGTTAACCAAACGCAACCAAAAGTTCCTAATAATATCATTGATGCCAAACTTTCTCCAATCAAATTGAAGTATCACTTGAGTAGTGACTGTGGATATGAAAAGTCGCCTCGACTAAAATCAAACTAAGTTGAGTTTGAGTATGAGTGACTCTCAAGTGTCGACTATGAATTTCACCCTTAATCTTGACAAAGGTAGCTGGAACGCTACCGAAACTTCGAAATAAAAAAATAAAAAACATTATTGTGGTTTCATTTCCAAAAAATAAGAGAAAAAATAATAAATAATACTACAAGAAGATATTAAATTGTAGTTTGTTATTAGTAAATCTTGCAACCCTAATTGTCTATCCTACTTATTATTCACCTTACTTACCGTGGTCTACCTTGTATTTGTTGTTGTGAAAAATGCCCTGACAGACCCTTGGGCGAGAAGAGAGTGACCTTTGTAACTTAATTTTGCTACTTAGTAAAGTTATAATTATAATTTAAAAACCCAGCGAGATTACAAATGACACCAATTAAACAAATTATATGGTCGGTAGAAATAATTTAAGAAGAAGATCCAGGTGGTCTGGGCTTTAATATTCGATGCAATGTAGCAGTATAAAATATGAAAATAAGTCACTTCTGTTATCTGCAATCATCAGCCCAACGAGACCGAATGGGCATTCTTCGGTAATTACTTTATACTTCCAGAGTTATTGCTGGTCATTTTGAATTTACCAACAAATTGG
Organism: Galerucella pusilla; assembly: GCA_910591695.1. Classification (NCBI taxonomy): domain Eukaryota; kingdom Metazoa; phylum Arthropoda; class Insecta; order Coleoptera; family Chrysomelidae; genus Galerucella; species Galerucella pusilla. The sequence goes on along the minus strand of CAJUYI010009108.1, from coordinate 1,462 downwards.
TTTTATTTATATTTATCCTAATTCAACATTTTAATTTAAAATAGTTTATCTTTGAGCTTACATCTTCTTCAAGATTATTTCATTTATGTCTGTCACAGATAAATTGCTCCAAATGTACAGGACGGATTAATAGTGTAGTCGGGTTAGCATTAAAGGTTGATGTAAGAGCAGTAGGCGAGATTTTTGATGGAATCTCTCAAAAATATTATCATGGTTAATGATAATCAGTTGAACCACGGAATAATGATAATTTTGAGGGATTCCATCAAAAATCTTGCCTATACTGCTCTTACATCCATGTTTTGACAGTGTTTTGACCCGACTGAACTATATTTTGATACAAATGTGAGCAATTAATATGTGCTCTATTTGACTAATTCAATAGCCTGGTATTAATTGTAATTTTTAATTTAAAGTTTTCTAATCTTATCTATATGTGTAGTTTTTCAAAATACTTTTCTTGTAGTTTATTAAAAATGTAGGTCAATCATTTAGATAATCTATGGTGCAACTAATAGTTTTTATTTATTAGTAATAACATTTCGATTAGATACAATTCATAATTTAATAATTTGTTTTCAATAAAATGTACTCCTTTCATCACTTTATCTCTAGATTAAAGAAAGTTTCCTAACCCTAAAAATATGTTTGTTGTTGCATTAAACTACTAAGGATTGATCTTACCGGTACCTGTCAAATCCTCCATTTCAAGTAGATAATTCTAGGTAATTTTTCATTTTCAATTTAAATAAGTCATAGAAAAATTATAGTGTACTAGCCGGACGGTACAACTGATCGTTTACAAAAGAATTATCGTATGTAACGCGAGATCAGTTATATTTTTTGGAAAAAAAAGTATAAATATAGCAAAAACGACATCAAAGAGAATTTAATAAAACAATATGAAAACAGTTTCAAATCCTGCTGTTCAAAAATTTTCGTTTTAAACACAAATTAATAACTGGAGATGTAGAGATGTAGTGAATACTTTAGTCAAAAAGTTTTTTTTTATATATAAACGTAATAAACAATACAATTTATGTTTGTTTTCGTTAGAACCACAGATCTAAATACTATTTCGGTGATAAAAACTACAGAAATAGCTTTATTAAAGTCTAAAACATTCAAGGGTTTCACATGAAGCACATATGTTCGTTTTCGCTAGAACCACAGACCTAACGGTATTTCAATGCTTGGAACCATATAAATCGATGAATATAAACAAAAAAAAAATGAAATAAGCAATAAAATTTGACATAAAACAGACATTTGTCAAACGACTTATGTTCGTTTGCGTTAGAACCACAAATCTAAATACTATTAACAGACAGTTGAAACGAGCTTCATGCTAATTATGACATTTGTCACATGACGTATGTTTGTTTTCGTTAGAACCACTGATCTTAACGGTATTTCTGTGCTTGGAATCATAGAAATCGATAAATATAAACCGAAAAAAAAA
>CAJUYI010009107.1:0-10325 GCA_910591695.1 Galerucella pusilla | reverse complement strand
TGGAGCACTACTTTGATATAAGGAGTTTTCTCAGCTTGACGAAAAAAGGATGCATTTATTGGTATCACCTTGAATCTGGTGACTTAACAAAAAAAGTCATCCCATAGGCCACTACTTTGTAGTACTAGTACCAGTAAGGTGAAGTATGGAACAAATTATGCCTCTAGAAATGACATAACCGCATAGAAACTAGTTCAGTGAAGTAAGGTTAAGAGATCGCGAAGGTTATTCAGCTTACGACGGAGTTTCCCTGGTCACCCATCCCAGTATTAACCGCGCTCGACACTGCTTCACTGTAATTATTTCATCAGAGGCGCTCCAATATCGTATTGTTTCGACGCCCTTTTTTAATACTTCTACAAATGAATGCTCTGCCTAAGAGATCTCGAGTGTAGAGGGTTTGCGTTCCACCAGCTAGATTAAAATATTTAACAGCTGCTCATTTACTTCTTCCTGAAAGTTCTAAGTATTTCTTTGTGTATGAAGGTTTTATCATTCAATTCAAAAAGGATTAGTTAAAAAAAAGGCAAAGCTTCTTTTGAAAACCACAAATTTCTTCCAAAATGAATAACACGGATGAAAACATCCACAATATTTTCACGAAATTCCAACTGTGGAAAATGTATTCTAGAATACTGTTATGTAGCTTTTCTGTGAAATTGAATTAAATAAATCCAGAATATTCATAAGTAGGATCAGCGGTAGAAACATTTTATTAATTTATATTTTTCGTCGTAATTAATAATGATTTTAACAGTATTAGATACATCGTGAGACTAAACTGAACTAAAACTAAGCTAAAACTCATAAATGCGACATTATGTGACGCTGAGATACATGCAAAACATTCGGCATGCATGGAGTGGACTATTTTGATAGTCTTACATTGTTTCCATTGAATCAAACCATTGAATAAAATCTTGACTCGGAAGATCTTTTACGGTGGTCAGCCTGCTCATCAGGATAACAGTTCTCTTTCTACGCTGACGATGCTGATATTAGGATTCTGCTTTATCGCGAGAATCTGTTGAGTTGTCGCGGGTCACACTAGAATGGTTGTCAGATAGGAGGTGGGAGGTTTGAGTTAACTGCCACTGTGAGCCATCGATCAACTTGGTGCGATCAAGAAAATCGCGAACATTTCTAGTTGGACATATTCAACTTTTGGTAGCAGGCAGCTGCGACTTATTAACGTAACTCACACCAGTTGCCGCCAGTTTGACTAATTTTACTGCGTATTAGCGATCGAGTAATCAACACGTGGTCTACCGCTTTTGTGATGAAGTGAACAACTGTGAGCTTGAGGAGTATGTATGTGTGTGTTTTTGGGGTGACATTCACTGAGACCTAAAAGATCTATTGTGCCCCCTTTACTTCTACTCAGTCTCTGAGGAGAGGCTCAGAAACTAGTAGTTCCTTTGGTCCTATTTCCTGGAGGAATTTTAGGATGTCTGCAGGCTCCAACTTAGGCAAATGTTCCTCTTCTATCCAGTAATCTCCTAGGTGCTGTGCTCTTCTGAAGTGCTGTGCAGTTCGAAAGTATGTGGATGGAGGTTTCTTCTTCTATTCCACAAAATCTGCATTCTTCTTCCTCCACTATTTTGAGCTTTTTCAGGTGCCCATTCATGCGACAATGTCCCGTTAGGATCCCTGTACTTTGACTTATGCATTCTTTTGATCTCAACAGGTTGTAGTCACCCAGAAGAGTCTTTGATTGTATAAGCCCTACTAGATCTTTCCAATGGTCAGATCTTCTCTTTTTCTCGGCTTGGTGAGTAACCATCTATCACAATGTGACCGTATTGCTAGTCCCCGATTGCTGGAGGTACTTCCAAGCGCTGATCAACACCAGCTGGCATCTTCAGTTTAACATATCCCTTTCCAGGCCACAGAAGCGACTCGCCCCAATCCTCCACCAACGATAAAATGTCACTGCTACTTGGAGGATGTTTCAGAAATAAATATCATTGAGACGTTTGTTATTTGCATTTACTTATAAATAGATTCGGGTCGTTATTACATGGAATGTCCAGGTGGTATTTTTTTCTTTTTTATGGATTTGTCAGGAATTTATTGGAATAATGACCACGAGCTAAAGTTTAATTCTTTTGATAGCAGAACTGTGGCTCTGAAGCCGTTTACTGAACTGTCAAAACTCTAAAACTATAAATGTTATGAGTAGAGACAGACTGGAATTTTCAATTTCAATGCAAAAAGCATTCGGCGCCGCTGCAGTCTATTTTACACGTATATATCTGCTCCAAAGTAGTGATGTAAAAAGTTATTGAATTATGACCTGCATGAGAATATCGTTTATTGTTCTGCATGAAAATACACACACAGTCCAGTCGTGAATTGAGAGTTGAAAATACAATTTTCCACTTCTTGTTTTCTGACAAGTTTACATCGGTGTTAAAATACTGAACATGTTGCTATAATAGTACAAAGTTTTCTCGTTGCTTTTTTTGTCACAATAAACGTCTGTAACTACAATTTACAATAAGAATAAAAGTTGTTATCGATGAAGGAAAAATTGTTACAAAAGTTGCAGAAAGATTAAACGGTATACGCGTGCTGAATACTATATTTTACCTACAATTATATCTCGTATACGAAAAAATTCTATAAATACTGATACTATAATTGAAAGATGTATGAACGCAGGAAAAAGTAAATATTGTAGATAATTTTTTACTGAATATAGTAACGAATCAAATTACTCAATTTCAAGTCATGTGTCAAAATTCATCCAATCACCGCTGTATTACAGCGATAATACCCTACATGTGGTGTTTTCAGTTTGGTGTTTATTTTTTATTAAAAATCAATTAAACGTCAAACTGACAACTGGATTAAAAATGTCGAGAAGATTTTGTATTGCATCTAACGATTCAATTAATTTACCAATTGTAGTTTTCATAACTGTTGTCTTAGATAAAAATGTATAATATTTGATTAAAACTAATAAAGTTTGTATTGAAAATTATTAAACATCAGATTGACAATCAATTTTTTGATATCTACCTAGTGAAAAATTATCTTATCGAATACTCCTCGGGTCTTGACAAATACTCAAAATTTTTTCGTAGAGAATCCTTCAAGCGTGTTGCTCAAAGATAATAGCCCTCGGCCTGTGGCCTTGGGCTATTATCAAGCAACACGCTTTCAGCATTCTCTATGACAAAATTTATCTCGGTATTATCAAGACCCTAGGGGTATTACTACTGAAAATACAACACAAAAGAAATGGTTTCATGAGAAATGTAAGAAGATGGTGGAAAAGAAGAAACTTTCTTGTATGAAATATGCTAGATCCAAAAGTCTTGCAGATAGATAAAAATACGAACCATTGAGAAACGAAACAAAATAATATATTAACCATAGCTAAAAAGATAAAAAAAAAATTGATAAAAACACCGGCCGTATAAATACAAATATTGGTGAAAAGAACTTATAGGGAGAACAATTATTATTCCCAATTTGCAGTTTTCACTTTATCAAATTATCAATATTAATTAACAAAATCGCTGAGCTTTCTGCGTAGAAGTTGATCAAGTAACAAATAAGCTAACCTGGATCAAGTCTGGCAAAGTTGGTGTCATATTACAATGCATATTTAGTCACCAGTAATATCGAGCCAGGGAGTACGAAGTAGAAATAGAATGTGGTGAAGAATATCCTATAGTGGTGCGCATAGCATGAAACTCACTCAGAGTAGCCAGGAGCTATAAAGCCGCGGCCGCAGTGCAAGCGTTTTACCTGTAGGATCCCTCCAAGCGACCCTCTAAGCAACCCGCGAGCTATGCTTCCGTACAAAGTGATTAAATGGAACCAACCGCACTGCGACCCCAAACCATCTTAAGCAGCCTATCGACTCGCCAAGCTAGCCACCAGGGAGAGAGAGATGGATTTTTATCCGATATTTTAGTGGTAGCAACCAAATTTCAATGAGGAATTGTACGGTCATAAGTAATTTGAGAATTCTGAGATTTTCATATAGTATTCATAAAGCTTCAAATTAGACTTCTTATCAATTAGTTTTTCCATTTAATCCATATTTAATTCTTTACAAGGGCTCAAACTTTGCTTAATATGTGTTATTACCTTATGATTCGTATTTTTTTCAACAAAATTTGGTTAGCATTTCAAAGTTTTTATTCGATGAGAACTCTAAGTTCAACATTAATCTACATGATATATTTTTTTCTTAATCTTCAATAAATCCATTACCTCAAAATTCTATGCCAAAAATACTTCGATATTTTGTCAAATCGATGCCGATAGATTCCCCTTAAGAGATATTCACGCGTCAGAGTGCATCTCACTTGAACGTACGCGCTTGAATAATGCTCTAATGTTCCCGCACTTCCTCGCACAGCTTTTAACGAGTATGGGAGAATGTTTGGACCATTAATTTGTCTGGCTCATTAGAAAATATTTCAATATATTATACGTGATCAAATATATAAAATTCAGCCTTCCCAAAATGGCATTTTCTACAACTTAAAGTCTCTGGTAAAAGTTATGACTCACAGGAAAAGTCTGAGTGTCTGGAATATGCATATGTTTGTTTATAACAACATAATACTTGATGTAAAAACCAGCCTTCCTACTTTGTTTTTTTTTTATCGTTGATACCCGCTACCTGTAAAATGGCTAAGCAGCTATTCTTTTCTTTACCGATCATAAAAATTTCATCTTTCTCAAAATCACGCAATTCTGGGGTGACTGGGATCTCACTCTATACTGTTTTTAACTTGTTAGCGAATCGTGCCTGTAGAAACTTTGGACAAAATTGATGGAGAACAAACAGAAAACACTTTTCTACCTGAGCACAAAACCACTTCTGACGCGACAAAATTTTAATCGTAAAAACAACAAAATATTTGCATTAAATAATTAAAAAACAGGCGTGATTGTATCTCGAAGCTGTTGCTTTAAAGTTCAGCGAGATATGTATGAAATTTTTAATTCGAATCTATGTTTTAATTTTAATGATAATTCGGTTCATGCTTAAACAATTTTATTGAATAAAATGCATAGAACAATGAGTAAAACAAACATTCAATTTCGTTAAAATAAATATTCCATTTCATGTTTTAACTGGGAAATATATATTACAAGAATAAATAATTGAGGAAATTCAATTATTAATTTAGGACTTGAAACGTAGCAATAACTAATGCCTTTGAATTGAGCTGTTGTCTTCAAAAGTAATATGGATTAACCCATGTGGAAAAATCATATTAAAACTTTAATCTTATATTCGGTACTCCTTCAATAGAGTAAAACACCTGAAACTTGTAGAGACATGAAAGGACTTTTTGACAATACTCCACATTGGACTGTTAAAATGGCATTAAATTAAGGAGGTGTAGACATATGGTTGACAGCACAATAGTAAATGACGGAATGGATAACTACTGAAGGAGCTGAGATGAAGGTTAGTGCACTGCACTGCATTTGCGCTGCCAGAGGAGAAACGCAAGAAGGAGTAGTATCTCCGTTTTTATTGAGTCCATAGTAGGACAACGCCTGTGTGGTTATCTCGGATCTCGAAATATCTTGCCACATTTATACCGAAGACATCGTCACAACAGCCTGGAGAAAGTATGAATTTAACTTTTGAAACATTGTACAAAAAAAATCAACTTTACGAATGTGAATATCTAGCGTAGGCAGCATCAACTTCTCCAAATCCGTCCAAATAGCATCCACTGAAAAAATGAAACCTAACCTCAAAACTGTGAAACTTGATGGAACTAAGGCTGGAAGGAGAACGGACTTCGCGTTTGTTATAGGCTAATATTGCTGTAAACTCGTGCAGTAAGCACAATTTGAGTGGTATAGAGATCCACCAAAACCATTACGGTTTCTATGAATACAACGTCCGACAACTTGTTACACCACAATTAAAATGATTATACTTGGGTATAAATAGAGTATCTCTGTATTCAAATAATTACAGTCTCCTGTAACAATTGTCATATTTAAGTAAAGCGTGTTATCAATAGATGTCAAGATGATAAAGTATCATTAACGTATCATTATCAATAACGAATCATTAACGCATTACAAAGCTTTTGGGGTTAACTAAGGGGTTAACTTAAAATATACTAGATATAGAGATAATCCACTTTATTTACCTTCAAATGATAATTTTTCATTTCAAACTCATTGAAAATATTAATAAATTTATTTGTTCAACTATTTTCGTTAAAATTACAAGTCGCTGGATAGTATATTTTGAAAGCGTTTAACTCGTTTTTGGTGTTCAAATACCACTATTTTCATAAATCGATTCGATGCTAGAATAGTACGGAAAAGGCACATAATAAAATATCCGTATCTGGAAGAGTCCGAGGGTAGACTTATTGCTCTTTCTACACCTCATTCACGGCACTTATCGATTGCCATTTTACCCGTTCAAACATATATTGGCCGTGTATCTCACGCGCGTACTTATGACTCAGCATTGGCGTGCCCCACTTATATTTTTTTTCTTTTCAAGTCAAGTAGTACCTCTAGTTTTTCAAAAACAGCACCTAAGAATCTGTTTTGTCGTTTGGGATGATCTTATACATCATTTTGCAGAGTTTGTATTTGTCAAGATCGCATCTAATATTTGCAATTTCAGCTTCTAGGTGGATGAGTTTTATTTTTTATTATTGGATACAATCGGCCTGATTCTATGAGGGAGTGGTTACAGCTTAACCACTCAGCTGAGTGGTAAAAAGCAAAGTCAGTGATTAAGGTAACAACTTTATCGGATTTCGGATTCTATAACACCAAAGTGTTTAACTTTTCAAGCATTCTAACCTTCAAAATGTGGTTAGTCTTAACCACCAGGTTTCTCTGGTGGTTGTGCTTTAATCACTCTTGCTTGTCATTGTCAAAGTGATTATAGCAAGTGAAAAGAAGTGAAAAGTATATGATGAGGACTACGATGAGGATGACAACGACCTAGGAAACAATGACCCCCTATCGTCGTTAGTAAGCTATTTGAAATGTTTTTTGGAATGAAATAAGTTATTGAATTCTTAGATCGTGACATACTGACTGCCGGAAGAAACACAAGGGAAATACGAATCCCTAGCCATTTTTAAGTTACTTTTGATTATTGTGTTGTGACTATTATAATTTAAAACTATTAATATTGATTGAGAGCACAACTTTATTGAGCAAACAACAAATTGTTAAACAAAAATCAAACAAAAAAAAACATTAATAAACATTTCACAAACTAAGCAGTGTTCATTTTTGAGAATAATAACCTAATAGCTAATGTATTCTTTAAAAAAACAACAGTCAATATTCGGAGTATGAGAACATAGATCAAAAAATAATTTCTGAGAGTATGTGCCCGCATAACGGCCGCATAACATAACCCCATCGTATTTGCAATTTGAAGTGAATGCATTCCGACGCAAGCTCTGTCAAAAACGCCAAAATCGGCAAACTTCGCGTAATACATACAAACTACTTCAATCACTGTGATTGAGCGTACGATGTTTAATAACCGTGGTTGATTTTTGTTTTAGAGAATCCAAAACATGAATGGCGTGACTAGACGAGTGATTAAAATTTAATCCCGAACCACGTTATTACGCTAATCACTCTTTTAACCACTTTCTTATAGAATCAGGCCAAATGACGTAGAGGCATTCGGTGATAGAAACATTATCAGTTTGATAAAGTCTTATTAATCTATTTCAGCCGAATGAAATCGCGAAAAAAGAGTCAGATGACACATGAATTGTATTCTCGAGACCTTAGGTTCGTTCCAACCAGCAATTCTGTTATCGTACGTAACCAGTAATTGAACTATTTAATGCGTGAGAGAAATTATAGAGTGAGATCCGAGAGCAATAAGACACAACTTATTTTCACATAAATGAAACCTCATGTCCTCAGTAGTGTCTTATGTGCTCAGAATACCTGCGCGCTTGTGGAGCTTGCCGAGTGACACCTGGGCAGGTACCAGGTATGAAAGGTAACTAAAATTAATAGTTATTTTACCTCAATTTTTATAGCTGATTTTTACATATATTTTGGAGAGTATTATTATAAAGTTATACCATAAGCGTCAGACACTTTTCATGGGCCAGAACTTTTGTCAGACGCTTTAAAGCTCTACAAGAAATAAATGAACTTAACTTATTTTTACATTTCTGACTTTCAAATATGTTGTTAAGACAATTGTTACGAAGTTATATTTAATTAGCCAGACAAAATTGATTGACCAAACACCCCCTAAGCAGCAAAATTATTCAGCCGTGAGTTACTTGTGTAGAATGGCTATTATTCATTTGGATGATTCCAGAACTCACTCGCTACGCTCCCTCGTTTTGGAAACTTCATCCGCGTGAAAAATAGCCATCATTCTGCACTCGTTGAAGAATATAATATTATTGTATTAACATTAATCAGAAAATGAAAGTATGAAAACAAGACATTTTATTTGTATTTATAGAGCCCTTAGGCTTGAAAATACATAGAAATAAATACCAAAATGGACACTTTCAATCTAAAAATATCAAATTAGTGGAACTTAATACTAATAATATCACCTATATCAAAATATCACAATAATAGAAGTATTTGTAACATTGATAATTATGTAGGTAAATAGCAAAATAATAATATGTATGTTCTCTTTCGACTTTTTCGATTATATCATAAGTAGAAGCAATTCAGCAGAATATAATGTGGTTTCGGACATGTTTCTTAATTTTAGAACTGTCGCTACTCGTGAAGAGTTGTTTGAACGGTAATTTTACTGGTCCACAAACGGGATGGAACAGAGAACTGATAGTAATCGAGAGTTCTGAACCAGTAATTTCAGGTAGTTGGAGCAATTTTTTTCATCTGCGCATGTGTATTAGTAATATTACTGTAAATTACTTGTGGTTGGAACGAACCTATTATTTTGTTATCACAGTTATTTTTGAGGGTATACCCGAGGGATAAACTTATTCTGTATTTCTATTGTTGGTTTTGACATATAAATAATATTATTACATAACCTTACTTTTGTGTTTTGGCTAAAATTCGTGGCATTTTTTGTTAAATATCAATTATCTACATTCAACAAATTTGAGATGGATCCTTCCAATCTACCTAGAAGTTTGAATTATATGATGAAGTCATTGAATAATATTTCAACAGTTTTCCATAGATTGAAGCATATTTTTTTACTCGTATACATATTAAAATATAAGTAAAAGGTTATGGTCCTATTATATGGCCAACTTTCATGGTCTTGCTCTTGAGATTAAAACACCTACAAAAACTCTGATATAAAATCTCAATAAACCCATTATTGAATAACCAATTGCTGCAACCCCAATTGCGTCTAGCAATAATAAAATATGTCTTTTAAATTTAAATGTATCTTGTCACTTAGCCTTTATCTACGCCTATTGCCCAGACCGTGTGCAATGAGGAAGTTTAATAGAAAATTCATTTGTTCAGTTTGTTACAGACTGCCGTTTTGCATTTTGCCGCGTAGGCACACTTTGCCGTACATATAGACGGTATGCACAGGCAAACAAACAGCGATTTATTCACTTCACTACTACTTCTTTCCATTTTCCTATTTAGAAGCACATGCCTTAGATTGAATTTCCGATAAACTACACAAGATAGGTATACTCGTATTTCCTATATTTATACATTTTCAGTGTAAATTTGAAGGGGAAATGGTAAATTAATTTAACTTTGTTTCAAATATTTAAAAGAATCATGTTGTTTGCCGGAGACTTGTGTACTACGTTGAAGAATCGAGAAGTTTTGTCACCCAGCGGTATATGTCAGTGGTAAGCTGCTGAAAAATCATAAATGGTGAACTGCAGTTTGATGGACAGCTTTTCCTGTTATTTGGGAAATAAAAGCAATCAGACAAAGATGAGATTGCTGTAGACAATAATTGGTGAGCTTGACCGAGCTACAGCTAGGTACTCTTCTTTCTGAAGTGCTAGAATCGCAGCAATATAGTACGACGTGTAGTTATTTTATTTTGACCGTAACAGTGAAGAACGTGCATGCGGTTTGCTGCTGCAACGCAGGATAGTCAAGAATCCTGATTCGATCGAGTAAACGTTGTGGCCATTAGGACCACCAGGTTTTCTAGGATAGTTTGGAACACTGATTACATTTTTTTGTTCCTACTTTTCTATTAAATCTTGTTGTGTTATATTAGGAATACTAACCTTTATTTTTCTATAGTTTATCAATGTTTGTCAAATATTTTTTTACTATAAAAACCGCTATGTGTAAATAGATAGATAGATAGATAGATAGATAGATTTATTGTGTCTAAGATA
>CAJUYI010009106.1:0-10329 GCA_910591695.1 Galerucella pusilla | reverse complement strand
TATATATATATATATATATAAATTATTAGAAATATTTGCCAACTAAGTAACGGAGGACGATTTATGTGGGGATGTGGCAAGAAAATACCAGAGAGTACTCTTTTTAAAATATATTCCGAGCTTTCGAATATAACATATTCATTTTCAAGGACTAAAAATTATTAAGATATATGGTCAAATTATAAAATAAATTAATGTATACATTTACTTACGTTATTTAAGTGAGAATGTCGGTATAATTGTAAAATATATAAAAAAAAAATTGACACAAAAGTGCATTATAAATTAAACTCAAAAAACAATATGACATTCAACAAAAAATGTTTCAAATTTTATTTCTGATATTAAGGTCTATTTGAATGAAGTTAATTTTGATTGGAATTTAAATTTTGCAAAGATTGTTTTTCAAAATCTAAGAGATAGGCATACATAACACTAAGGTTATTCAGGTCAGTTTTTTTATTAATGCAATTATTTTCTTGTGAAATAAATGCTTTTTCCAAAAATAGACGTTTTTTATAATTATTTTCAGTGATTAATACTTTGGCTGATTGATAATCAATTGAATGGCCTTCATAAAATGCGTGCTCAGCGAGGGCACATCTATCAGGATACAATTTACTATCGTTTTCATGAGAGGAAATTCGATTGGTTAATGTCCTTTTAGTGTGACCAATGTATTTTTTATCACAGTTCAAGCAAGGAATTTCATAAACTATGTTAGTTAATTTATTCATCGGTGTTTTATCTTTGATTTTACTGAAAATTGATTTGATTGTGAGGTGTTGTTTGTTTGCAATTTTGATATTATGTCTCTTAAAGATTCCTGAAAGTTTAGGGGTGACTGTTTTTATATATGGTAAAGACATATAAATTGGAGGGTTAATATTGTCAGTTCTAATATTTTGTGATCTATTATTAGTAATGTCAGAATTTCTGTCAAATGTATTATATAATATTCGTCTCAAAAGATATGGAGGATATGAGTTTTCTTGAAAAAGATTATACAATATTTTTAGATTTTTTTGGTGGAACTTTGGATCTGAAATTTGAAGAATTCTACTTTTCATCTGTTTGATCAAGTTAATTTTTGTGTTACGTGGATGATATGAATGGTAATTTATATATCTTCCTGAACTTATCGGTTTTCTATACCAGTCGATCGAAATTTTATTATTATTGTCTCTTATGAATTTGGTGTCAAGAAAAGGTAAAGATTGATCTGAATTTTCTTTTTCAATAGTGAATTGTATATAAGGATCGAATGTATTGAAGTAGAATAGTATATTATCTATTTCATTGTCTGGAAGAGATAAAATTATATCATCGACGTACTTTTTAATGAAAAATAACTGGAATGGTGAAACATATATAACAAAGTCTAGAATATAATTCATTACATAGTCTGCTAGTATAGGTGATATTGAGGATCCCATGGGTGTTCCAAAAGTCTGTTGGTTATTTTTATTATTATAAGAAAAATATGTACTATTGAAGATAAATGATATTAATTCTAAAAAGGTTTCTTTGTTCAGTTTGCAGTTTTTACTTGTATCATTCCATTTGTAATCAAGAGCTGTTAAACATATATTTAAGTGAACGTTACTAAAAAGTGATACTACATCTAAACTTAAAAGAACATAGTTCGGTGGTAATATCATGTTATTGTATGTTTTGTTAATTTCGAAGGAGTCTTTAATATAATATTCATTATCATAGTCATAAGATTTTGTTAATATTTCAGTTAACCATAGAGTAAGAGGTTCAATTGGAGTATTTATAGAAGCTACAATTGGTCTAGCTGATAATGTAGGTTTATGAATTTTTGTTAAACAATAAAATTTGGCTGAAATACCGTTATAGTTTGTTAGTTTTTCTTTCGTATTTTTGTCCATTTGTTTTTTATTGAATAATTTTTTAATTAAATTGTTACAATTACTAGTTATTTTTGCAGTTGGATCATTAGTAAGCTCTTTATATGACGTGTTATTATCAATTAGTTCTTTAGATAGTTCTGAATATTGTTGATTTTCCATTATAACTGTAACATTTCCTTTGTCAGATGGTATGACTATTAAATTTGGATTTTCTCTTAAAAACTTTTTTGTTTTATGAAGTAGTTCTCTAAATATAGAAGATTGTTTGGGTTCGTGAATATTCACTAAATTGAAACATTTTTTGTTGAATGTCATATTGTTTTTTGAGTTTAATTTATAATGCACTTTTGTGTCAATTTTTTTTTTAAATATATTTTACAATTATACCGACATTCTCACTTAAATAACGTAAGTAAATGTATACATTAATTTATTTTATAATTTGACCATATATCTTAATAATTTTTAGTCCTTGAAAATGAATATGTTATATTCGAAAGCTCGGAATATATTTTAAAAAGAGTACTCTCTGGTATTTTCTTGCCACATCCCCACATAAATCGTCTCCTTTCCTATATATATATATATATATATATATACAGTGTGTCCGCGTAAGTTGGCTACATATGGAAAACTTTGTTGATATTGATTTTATGAAAAAAAGGTATTCTTCATAAAAAGTTCTGCATTATCTAAAACCTTAAATGCAATCGTTACATATTTCTTATTTTGAGCCGTATACGAGGTTTGTCAAAAAATATTAATCTTACTCAAGAGTAAAGTACCTTTATTTTTCACAATACAGAAAAATTGTAAGAAGTAAAGTTGTTTAAAATTGAAATTTATATACAAATGTGCAATTACAGCTATTTAGCATGAGAATTAAGATTTGGTGATTATTTACGTTTTACATTACAAAGTATTTGTAATCGTAAATAATCACCAAATCTTAATTCTCATGCTAAATAGCTGTAATTGCACATTTGTATATAAATTTCAATTTTAAACAACTTTACTTCTTACAATTTTTCTGTATTGTGAAAAATAAAGGTACTTTACTCTTGAGTAAGATTAATATTTTTTGACAAACCTCGTATACGGCTCAAAATAAGAAATATGTGACGATTGCATTTGAGGTTTTAGATAATGCAGAACTTTTTATGAAGAATACCTTTTTTTCATAAAATCAATATCAACATAGTTTTCCATATGTAGCCAACTTACGCGGACACACTGTACATATATATATATACAAGGACAGGAATATTGGGGAAGCGGCAAAATTGTAAAAAGAGTACTCTTTACACTAATTTCCAAGCTTTCGGAATATCTTTATTTCCATTTTCAAGGATAGTATTTGAGATTTTATTACAAAAGTTGTTTTATATGGTAAATACATCTAACAATAATTTTGATTTGAATTTAAAAAAAAAATAAATGTCTAAATGATGTCAAACAAAATCGTTTGCTTATAGAATAAGAACTAGTATAAAATTATAACTATTATAACTATCCTATATCTAAAAATATCAAGATTGGTTAGATTATCTTCTTTTTTTAAAATTTGTTTGATGTTTAACCTCAAATGTTTGAAATAGACGAATTTGAAATTTTATGACACTCAGGCTCCCTATCAATAGACAAAAGGTAGTAATAAATATCACTCAAATTTTTATGATCACTTTTTTTATTAATGATATTTTGTTCTTGAGATATGTGAGCCATTTCCAAAAAAAAAGTCTTTTTTTAGTATTAGACTGTATATCTAAAATACTGACAGCATCAAAATCCATAAAATGGTCTTTATCGTGTATATGTTTGGCCAAAGCACATCTTTCGGGATATAATCTAGAATCACTTTTATGGAGAGAAATACGGTTTTTTAATTTTTGGCTAGTGTGACCAATATATTTATCCTCGAAATTTTTTCAAGGGATACAGTAAACTACATCTGAAAGATTGAGGATATCAGTTTTATCTTTAACTCTTGTATAAATTGATTTGATCGTTAAACATGTCTTATTTGCAATTTTTATGTTAGTAAGTGGTTTGAAAGCTCTAATTAATTTTGGTGTAATTTCTCTAATATATGGCAATGAAATATAGCAATAGGGAATTTCAGTATGTTCTGGAATAATGTACAAATTTGGAGAGTTATTATAAAATATGTTTTTTATTAAATTGTTTGGATAACCATTATCTAAAAATAATTGATGGAGGATTTTTAAGTTTTTCTCATGAAATACAGGATCTGAAATATTAATTATTCTATTTTTCATTTGCTTGACCAAATTAATTTTCATAGAAAATTTATGATACGACCAAAAGTTCATGAATCTTCCAGAACTCATTGGTTTCCTATACCAATCAATTGATAGAGTATTATTAGAATTTCTTATTATTCTAGTATCTAAAAAAGGTATCGGTGAATTTGTTTTTGAACGATATATCCAAAATTGTAATATTATACCGGTTGTCCCATTTAAAAAAATTATGTTGGGGTCACGTGACCCGAAATGACAGGAAAAACGAAAGTCATTTTATAATAGATATAAGCATCAGTTTCGACTGTTTATATCTGCCAAATTTCATACATGTCATATGAACAGTTTTCGAGAAATTGGACTGTCAAAACGTATATATATATATATATATAGAAAATAAAATCACAAGATGGTCGAGTCGATTTCTAACTCATTCAGTTCGCATTCTGGGACAGCTGTTTCGACCTTTAGGTCCGACCAAACTTTGCTGGTCTTTCTACCACCAACTACAACTCATGTCTTGTAGACAATTAAAAACAGAAAATAAAATCGGCCAACTATGTATAACAAAACAAACCTCTAGCGTAGTGGTTGAAATACCGATACCTTCTCCACACCCATCTTCAGTATATAGTATAGATGGCGACACTTATGCCTTAAGTGTATCGCCGTGATCTTTGATCATGAGAGTCGAGTTGATTTTTGGTTCATCCAGTTCGAAAGCCTGGCTGATGAGATCTAAAGGTCGAAACAGCTGTCCCAGGATGCGAACTGAATGAATTAGAAATTGACTCGACTATCTTGTGATTTTATCTTCTATTTTTAATTGTCTTCAAGACATGAGTTGGAGCATAGACTGCATAGAGTAATAAAAAAGAGAGGTTTTAAAACATATGGAAGAAGCTGGCACAAAGTTTTTGCGCAGCCAGATGAGCACGGCGCTTTACAGCAACTAACTGAACTAACAAACCCCGCCTCTTACCAGTCTTACCACACGAAAATTGTCAATTATTTTGATTTGAGGTTAGTCACTTGTTACTTTTGAACATATTTATTTTTATTTAATTCTTATTGGATTCTCTGTATTTAAATTAAATAATTTATTGTTATCATAGGATTTATTATAACTTATTATAGGTAAGTTAAAAAAGTAAAATAATGGAAACAATATTTCTCATTTTACCGTTTTTTTGCAGATAATAACAAAGATTTTTTGCTAAAAGTTATGTGAAAAAGTTTATTATTATCATAGGATTTATTATAACTTATCATAGGTAAGTTAAAAAAGTAAAATAATGGAAACAATATTTCTCATTTTACCGTTTTTTTGCAGAAAATTACAAAGATTTTTTGCTAAAAGTTTTGTGAAAAAGTTGTATAACGAACATTGTGATATTGGTGTGTGCCTCAAGATGCGTCCAGGCAGATTAGTATATAGGTGTGCAGCATCACGTTGTTCAAATGGTTACTACATTAAAGTGACTTTAGGCAATTATGCAAATAAGAAATTTTTCAGATTTCCTGATTCAGATATTGAGCGACGGCGTAAATGGTTCGAGATCATGAAACTCACCTACACCAAACAAAGACGTTATTTATGTGAAGAACACTTTCATTAAAAATGTTTCTCAGATTCATTAAAATTAAGGTTAACGAAATTTGCAGTCCCTTTCCACCCAGAATCCACTGTTCATCATTCTCATACAGATTTTGAAAATGAATCAAACAGCGATTTTAACATTAAAAAAAGACCAGATTTAACAAGAGATTTCTCTCCTATTAGTAAAAAACAAAATTGCATTATTTCATCAATAAATGAAACTAGAGTAAAAAATTTGTCCCCCAGAAAACAAAAATTATATACTTTTAACAAAAATCAAAAAAATATAATATGCAAATTGAAAAACAAGGTAGCTTCTTCCAAACAAAAAATTGAAGTTGCATATGAACTTTCCAAAACATCTCTATTTAGAGACTTGGAAAATAATTTAGATTCTGCAGTGGTATCGTTTTTTGAAAGTAGTTTTAAAAATGTAAAAAGGAAAAGGCCTTCTTGGAAGCATTCAGATAAGGTGTATGCTTTAGCTATGTATAAACGTGGTCCAAGGTGCTACAATTTTTTAAAAAGAAGTATTCCATTACCATCTAAAAGTACTCTACAAAAACTTTTACGTAATGTGCCTTTTGATGCAGGTATTAACCCTGCAATGATGTCAAATCTATCAAACAGGGTTAAAAAGTTAGACCCAATTGACCGTTACTGTTCACTAATTTTCGATGAAATTTCACTTTCTGAACAAATGACTTTGGATACAGCTAATGACAAGGTTGATGGATATGTTGTTCTTGGTCCTCTAGGCAGACATAATCAGTATGCTAACCATGCTCTTTGTTTTATGGTAAATGGTCTGCACAAATCATGGAAGCAGCCTGTGGCATACTTTTTCACTAAAGACACTGTTAAAACAGAACAATTAAAATTTCTAATTAACTATATGATCACTAGCTTAGAAACAACTGGATTAACAATTTTAGCAACAGTTTGCGACCAAGAATCAACAAACTGTTCAGCCATTAAACAGCTTTCTGAGGGAAATAGTCCTCATTTCTTGGTAAATAACCATAAAGCTTTTACAATTTTTTATCCCCCCTATCTTTTAAAAAATACTAGAAATGCACTTTTAAAATATAACATTAGATTTCAAAAAAATAAAGTTGCCAAATTTGAACATATTAAACAATGTTTTTCAATGAATAAATTAAAAAGGTTTCAGGCATTGAGAAAATTGAGGGATTCATATTTATTATTGAAAACTGGAAACAACAGACTTAAAATGAAAGTTTCTGTTGCAGCCAAAACTTTGAGTCAAACGGTTGCTGCTACCATTGAGGAAATGGTTGGCAATCACCAAAGGAATTTGCCATCTGATACAGTTCATACGGCCGTGTTTGTACATGATATTGACAACTTATTTGACAGTTTTAATGGTTGCAAGCTCAAACAAGAACTTGGCAAAACTTACCGTACTTGCATATCTAAGAAGTCTTTTCACAAACTGTTATGGAATGACCTTTCATCAAAAATTAATAGTTGGGAGTTTATTTCTGGAGAACAAATTAAATCTAAAATGCCATTTAAATTTGGGTGGATTAGAACTATAAATGCTACCAAGCAGTTATGGAAAGAGTGTGAAAGGCTGGGGTTTAGGGTTTTAAGGACCAGATCTCTAAACCAAGATCCTTTAGAAAATGCCTTTGCATCCATACGCCATTTTGGGGCAGAAAATGTAAACCCAAATCCATACCAATTTATATCTGCATTTAAAACTTCAGTATTAAATAACTTGGTTAGTCCTTCAGCTAATCGTAACTGTGAGCAAGATGAGAGTGGTCTCTTGTATAATCTACAAGACTTTTTAGAGAATGACAGTAATAATAGTGTTATTTCTCTAGATAGTTTGGATAAAAATGAGATTGACTATTTAGAATTGCCAAACATACAGGTTGACTTAGATATAGACCAACATGAAACCAACAGTGCAGCATATGTAGCTGGTTTTTTGATAAGTTAATTAAAACATAGGAAGAATGTTTTGAAAAACAAAACTTGAATAATTTAAAAAAACGAATCACTATGGAGAATATTTAAACAATTTCATTTATACATCTGTCAAAAAAAAATGTTATATTATATTGTTTTTTGAGTTTTATTTTATACAAATGTTTAATTTATTACCATTTATACACCTTTTTTACCTTTAATCTCATTTAGATATTATGTAAGTATTATTATTATTTAATTTATCTGCTATATAATCAGTCCTTGATAATGAACACATAGTGGTTCGAAAGCTCGGATTAAATTCTTAAAAGAGTACACTTTGGTATTATTGTCACATCCCCCCAAAAAAAAAACTCCCATTATATATATATATATATATATGTATATATATATATATTCAGCTTCCGTACAAAGTCAGTCCAGAGATAGTAAGATGAATGCACAATCCCGAGCCAGCAAAACAGTCCCGAGCCATATATGTGGCTCGGGTTGGTTTATCGCATTTTTCTTACCTAATATGCCTTATTTTTTCACCTAAAGTGAAAGAAAATGGAAGTCTATGATATCATCTACCGCAAATGATACAAACTTGTCTCTATATGAGCTTTACATAGCCAAAAAGTGGAAGACAAATTTGAAAATAAGTGGCTCCACTTTGTACTAAGAATGTATTTGTTGGTTCCAAAGAAATCCGTACAAAATGATATACGAGCGCTTGTGTGTCCATTTGTATACTCTTTTAACCGCACAATCCCAAACCAAAACATTTGGCAACAGCGCTCGTTATCTGTAGAAATAAAATATTGTTTTTGAGTAGCGAAAGGAATATATCTTGAAGCGAAAGGACAATTTACCGAGTACGAGTATCAAAAAATTGTTTTTGACGAGTAAATTACTTTATTTTTTCTACCACCTGTACTAATATACAAAAGAACAACAAATGATGAATACATTATTATAAATTGAAATTAAAACAATTAACATAAAGGTTAATAATTTTTTTATTTTTATTTAAATATTGGTTAATTAGTAATACATATAATCAAAATTTAAGACTAGGTTAAATATTCGGCCGGGAAAAGTCGAACGACTTTATTGCTTTCACCCATAAGTGATATAAAACTCCTTACTAACCTATGGGTCAAGAGATTTAATTTGATATCAATATTGTAGCGCTAGCTTTTGTAATAACGGAGGAAATGTGATTACAGACAGACAGACAGACAGACAGACAAACCGATTTCTAGGTTTTCACATTTTTTGATATTTGATGTGTAGGGGCGAAAACAATAGTTTGCATTCGATATGATTAATTGTAAGTTAGATGTCAATGTCAATTACTGAAAAGTAGATTTTGCAAGTGAATTTATATTAATTTCCGAAATAAACAAATAATTTAAAGATAATTTAGTATAAAACCTTTTTTTTATTGATATTCGTACAAAATTTGATGGCTCGGAATAACATATTTTGTCTAATGGACTTACTTTGTATAAAGGATATAAGTATACATTCCGTATGCAGTAGTTCCTGCATGAAGCTCAAAAGAGGAATATTTTTTGAAAAAATAATAATTTGGCAAATCTGTCGGAAAAAAATTATATATTCAACTTGGATTGTTTAAGTTCACTTCCCTGAATTGTAAATTATTAGCCTTGTACCTACTATATTTTGCTGCCTGGATAGATAAAAAGCTATTATTTAGATTAAATTCTTTTACATATAAATTTATAGTTATTTCCAAAATATACAGATATATCAAAGATAATTCTGTACCTATAAAAATTTTTTTGTTTTGAAAAATTGATATTCGGTTAGAATTCGATGGCTCGGATTAACATGTTTTGTCTAATGGACTTACTTTGTATGAAGGATATATTATATAGTATATATTACATAATATACACTGACAAGGGGAGTGAACGAGTGTTGCACCTTACAGGAATTATAGTAGACACTTAGTATATTATAACCCTGAAATATTAGCGCCTAATGTCCAGCCGTTTCGGAGAAAAAGTGCTTCAAAGTTTTCGGTCTTTGTTTATATACCATAAAGAATCCGTATTTGTAAACGCAGAGGGTTGAGCGCCGGTCATCGGTGCGGATGGTCGTAGGTTTGAATACTATATTGTTGGACAACCTTTTTCTTTTTTTTTATTTAATAATGAATATTATTACTCAAATTTTAATTATAATTTTTTAATTACTCGTGTACTGTTGTTATACTACATTAATGAAATATTTTGCTCGTGTTATCCCTTTGCATGCAATAATCAAGTAATTCTGCTAAACGTCGCACGTTTTGACGAACAAAATCTTAATTTCCTTCACTTTCACGGCCTTTTATATAGTAATATGCATATTGACATATCAAAAAATCTTTTTTCGCAATAAAATTAATTTTATCAGGTCTCATTCGGGGGAAAAGTTCCTTATATAGTAAATCATCAAATTTGGAAAATTTTTCTAGTAATCTTTTTTAGAAGAATCCATACTTTTTACACGTTTTACAGGTCTTATTGAGTCGTGAGAACTATTGCGGATAAAATTACCCTGCTTTTTTAATGTCCCAATTATAACACGCCTCTTTTTTGACCCCTTCGGCAAAGCTAGAATATTTTGTACT
>CAJUYI010009105.1:0-10331 GCA_910591695.1 Galerucella pusilla | reverse complement strand
TTTTTTTTTAGTTTTATATTTCTGATATTTACATATTTATTTCAATATTGTTATGTTACTACTAAATTTGGCAAAGTCTTGAGTCATGCGCAGTTGAAAGAGCCGTGTTGTATGTTTACCCGCTCCTATTTCAGGTACTTGCTTTAGAGTAGTATAGGCAACCTCAATACATAATGGAAATTGAATTTCTATTATGTTTTTCATAATTTAAATTCATGAATTTTCATTATGTATTTCAAAATTTTAAATCGGCAATTGCTGTATTATTATTATGAAAAACATAATTTTAATTCTTCAACAGAATAATTACGGAATCAAAATGTTTGAAGTAAGAGATATATATTTTTTTCTCTTTTAAAACGATGTTAATAAATACTAAATACCAAAACGGTACGCCATAGTTTGTGAAGTCTAAAACGGCCTTGATAGTAACCCACTTTAGTTTCAGTCAATATATGAATTGTTGAACTTGTTGCTGAAAGATATTTATATTCATTATACCGAGAACATTAAATTTTTATTATAATTATTCAAAATGCAGTGAATTTGACAAACTTATCTTGAGTCATATAAATATTCCAATAAATTACAATAAGTAATGCAAAAAAGTGGTAAAAACAATTAATGGTATCTAGCTTTTTTCAATTGACGCAAGTTTGTTTTGAATATTTTATCCTCATTTCCATTTAATCTGATTAAGCTTTTGAATATAATTATCATAAAAACAAAAACCGTCCACCAAGTTTATTTGTATTTTTGGTTATCCTGCAGTTTCTTTTTATTCCATGTTACTCCTTTATCATGGCTCTATTCCACTCTTTATTTCTTCTCTCGCTTTTCATTTATCTGGCTTGCCATTCTTCAACATTGACCTCTATGAGTTAGTTGTGATTTGCACCAGAGGATCTACGTTTAAATTTTCCTTTGAGATCGTTTCAAAGATGCTTTATAGGATTCATGTTGATGGTCCAACAAACGGGTCAGAAAGCATAACATATTCGACACTAATGTTGTCATAGACCTCGTACTTATAGGAACTAACTCCTTACGTACATCGAAGCCAATTTCCCCCTCTCCAAACCTTCAACAACCACCAAAAGGTTTTTTTTCTACATGCTCACGTTCATCTGGAGCTTTAAGTCTAGTAAAACAGAACTTGTTTGCAATCATTGATAGTTCAATTCTGATGTGATTCTGCAAAATTCAATCCCTGTATGTATTTTGGGGTGACATTTAGTGAGACCTAAAAGATATATTGTGTCCCCTTCCCCTTCTTCTTAGTTTCCGATGACAGTGCTCCTTTAGTCCTATTTCTGGAGGAGGAATTTTAGGATATCTGCGGGCCTCATCTTAGGTAGTGTACCTCTCCTATCCCGTGCTCTTCCAGATTCTGTGCCCTAGGTTTCTGAATCGCTGTGCAATTCAAAAGTATGTGGAAGGAGGTTTCTTTCTCCATGCCACGAAATCTACATTGTTCTTCCTCCACTATTTTGAGCTTTTTCAGTTTTACTTTGACTTAAGCATTCATTTGACCTCATCAGGTTAGGTCCAGAAGACTATTTGATTATCTAAGCCCCACTAGATCTATCCAATGGCCAGGTCTTCTTTTTTTCGGCTTTACCTGATTCCGCAAAAGAGTTCAGGCCCCTAAAAGAGTATATCAGTCCTGCCTACCTCTTTGCTAGTTCATCTGCTATTTCATTTCCTTTATTCCAGGTGTGTCCTGGTTCATTGAGTTTGCCTAGGCATTCCCATTATCTGGTAAGTAAAGGATTTTCTGTCCACTCTTCTGTGCTAATGTGAACTCATTCTAGCCGTTGAAACACAAAATCTGTATTTCTTTGTCGAGCACTTTTATTTATTTATTTCTAGAACGACCAACCTTGAAAAATCGTGCAATACATAAAAATTTGTAATTTTTATTGACCATAATTTATATTTATTACTAAAAATTTGCGTTTAAAATATAACATAATAAAATGGAATTTGTGTGTACGTAACAGGTGATGTCTCGCCTGTGGTTCCGTCTCGAAAAGATCCACATTTGTTGTTTGTTGGAGTGAACAGGTCCGTGGTAGCTATCGAATGGAATGGAAAACATACACTTGGAGATCAACAGGTGCTAACGACTGTGAGTAAGCAATTTCCGAGCAGCAGATTTAACGATGGAAAAGCAGACAAACAAGGAAGATTGTGGTGGGGTAAGTTACAATATTCTAATTAATCACGCATGAAAATCATCTGCGTTTCTCGATATTATCGACAAATAACGTGACGATTAATGAAGCGTGCTGTTATGTAACAATTTAAATACAACTTGGCACATCCTAATCAACATTAGGCAGGTGATTGAACTTATGTAACAAACGTTTAGGAAAATTAAATTGATTGGATTACCTAAATATGGGAATTTGTTAATTATTGCTGAAAATTTCTTATTGCAAAATTACTTCTTGAATTATAAAATACATTTCTGAATGAACTTTTCGGCGTGTGTCATCGATTGTTAATGTTTTTCGTTGGAAAAAATGGAAAAAAGGCAGGTCACTGCTTAATCCTAATCAAAATATCATAATAATAGCGCGACCTATCAATCGGGAGAAGTTTCACATTCAAAATAAGTTCCAGACGTACATTTGGTGGCTGCATTGTGTCTTACGTCTTTTTCTACTGCCCACTGACAGCTCTCGTCAGTATTGGACTTTGTTTACGGTCAATTATTATTTATGAAAAGTGAATATTAATCTTATTATTATATTTATTTAAATAATACAAAAATATGCCTAGATACACGGAAAAACATTAGTATTTTGAAGGTTCTCAAGTATTTTCAGTTAGAAAAAGAAACTGGTAAGGGGCCATTAGGTCCATTAGTTACGTGAGGTGTTCTAGGGGGGGAGGGGTCAAGCTAAATCTCTCCAAATCTCACCTAAGGGGGAGGGGGTCTTGGTAAATATCACGTTTTTTTTTTCGCAGAAAACGGTGAAAAGTTGCGTTTTAAAAAAAATTACGTTAATATTCACAAATACTAGTCTTCGCTAGTCTTCAATAAAAGTAATGAAACAAGTTTTTTTTTCTCAATAATCCATCACGTTTACAGTCCAAATAGAAGTTTTGAAGAATCTCGCTGAGATTAGGAGAGGGGGGAGGGAGTTGGTGAAAATCTCACGATATTCAAAAAGGGGGGAGGGGGATCGAAAAATTCTCAAAAGTGCCTCACGTAATTAACGGACGCCCCCTAATTATTAACACACCAAGAATGCTATTGAATGTACTATACTACTACTACTACTACTAAATGTGCAGGCGAGCCTTGTCCTGGACAACTCAAGCCAAGGTTCAGACACTGAGACCACTGGCGGGCCCATTGTGCTAATCCTGCTCTACCTAGTCATCCATGAAGCCGAGCCCTTCAATAAAGGCCACAACCTTTTTCAGTGGATGCCTGCTTGTGTCTCCAGGAGCCATGACAGTGACTCCGAAGATTCGCCTGCGTAATACAACCCATTGTGGACACTCCAAGAGAACATGAACTGACGTTTCATCAGTCATGCCGCAACCCCTACATAGGGAACTTTCCTCTACTCCAAGATTGTAGAGGTGCTTCCTCATACAGCAGTGCCCTGTTAGGAGTCCTGCTATCTTCCTTAGCCTACTCCTTGGTAGTTCAGTGGCTGCCCTGGCGTGTCCATCAGTCCATCCCTTCAGTAGAAGTTTGGATTGTCTAGGACCCTGCAGAGCATTCCAATGAGCGAGGTGCTGATTCCTCAGCCACTTCTTCGTCTCCTTGCGTATTCTTTGTTTTGTTAGGCCCAGGGACGGGCCCGGGCCGCAGAAAGGAGCTGCCGCCCCTTCCGCAGCCAGTGCATCCGCCATCTCGTTGCCTTCAAAACCAGAGTGGGCTGGAATCCATTCTAGCCGCACCACGTTCCGCCTTGCAAGATTAGCAAGTAGTTCTCGACATTCGTTAGCAAGTCCTGAGTTGCTGGTATACCCACTCAGGGCTTTAATTGCTGCCTGACTGTCGGAGTATATGGTTATGCGTCGATTCACATAACCTCTGTCTAGGTTTATCTGCGCACATTCCAAGATAGCATATATCTCGGCCTGATATGCAGATACACCATCACCCAATGGTACACAAACTTGTGTTCTTGGGTTTCTGGAGTAAATTCCAGCCCCTGCTCTATCACCGGAGCATGAGCCATCTGTGTACCAGACGGTCCCATTAGGCTGTGTATTCCTCTCTTTTTCCCAGGACTCTCTATCCCGTATCATGGCCCTGTATGGGGTAGCGAAGTAGTACTTACGCAGGCATTCATCAGCCGCTCGAGCCAGAACTGGAATATCTCAATTCTCAAAAGCGCCTCACGTAATTAACGGACGCCCCCTAATTATTAACACACCAAGAATGCTATTGAATGTACTTAACTAGAAATGTTTCTCAAACTAAGCAAGCATCACAATTTTCAAATGTTACATTTAACAGCTGTATTTTAAAATCCTTCCAACCTAATACATGATTTTTTTTTCTGTTTCAGGTACAATTGGACCCGAAGTTAATCTTCAAGTCGCCCCGGACCAAGGAGTATTCTATACAATAACAAGAGACAATTTAGAAGATCCAAAAGTTGCTGCAGCTCCAGTAACAAACAGCAACGGCCTTGCATGGAATAAGGATAATACCAAATTGTATTATATCGACACGCCGACACTTAAAGTCGTTGAATTCGATTATGATGACGAAAAAGGCACTATTTCTTCTACTAACAAAACTGTATTCGACATCGCCAAATGGCCTTCAAATATTACAGGTAAAAGTATAAATATGTAAATCTATTCATACTTAATACCTACAGGAGAAAATATAAAGGGAATGAACTATTCTTAAAATACTGAGATCTTGCAGCTTTCATCGATGAAATACTCTGCTAACTTCTTGGTGACAGAAGGTGAAGCAACTGAGAAGTACGGTCTGATCTTACAGAATATATTCGCCATACTTTTCAAATTCTCCGGCCACCAAACCACAGAGTACACCATCTAACAAGAGACGAAAGCTTTGTCGGTTCCTTTGAAGTCGGACTTACACGATATTGAGCGGAATTACGTCGAGGCCACGGAATACTGTAACAATCGGAAGGGTCTCTTACCATGGATAAGTACGCGCAGCTTTCGTGCGCAGTCTGTCGAGAATAGAATAACATTTCTACGTTGCCTAGATTGGTGTTTGTGTTCATGTCGTTAGAAAATCATAGGAAGCTGTCTATGGAAGCTGCTGCCAGCTTTAATATTAGGATCGCAAATTTTGGTCTGACATAGATCAAAAGAGCCGACGGAGAGAGACCCTTCCGATTGTTATAGTATTCCGTGTCGAGGCATTTAAATATAAACTATCTGATACACTGAGAAAAGTAACATCCACGAGTATTGATTCGAAGTAAAACCATAAATACATTAAGAAAAATAGTAGTGTTGATGAACATCCCTCCCAACAGGGTACAAGCATAAATTTTGCTATTGGTGGGAATTGACGCTTTATCATGTCTCCTAAGACCTTGCATGCCTATTTTTTCAAAAAAATATAAACTCTACTTTTAAAACGACTTTAAAAATCATAAAATATGAAAGTCCGCCAAAACGCGCTTTACGTCATAAAGATGGCTGCCCCATCCGTTGACGTCATTCGATTTGTTTACGTTCTTACTCGTGTATCACGCTCTGAGTTATTGTGACCTAATTTGTTTCTGAAAACTTCAAAAATGGATAAAGCCGAAAAAAAACTTGGTATTCCAAGTATTGCATTGTTCCAGAGTGTAAATCAGCGTCTATTAAAACTCCAGACAAAATATTTTCTTTCAAAAGTCTTCAAATATCCTCGGAAATATCGAATATTTATGTCCACTTTCCACTTTACGTTGACTCTTAGAAATAAAAAAAGCACACACAAACACGTAATGGTCTCAAACAAACATAAATATGATATTTTTACGTCGATGAAGCAATTAATTGAACTACAATATAAACACAAAACTACACATAACCTAATGCAATACATTGACAAAAGTAAACAAATTGTATGACATCACACGTATCATCTGTAGCGTTCGGAAATCCTCGGGTGGTGGTCGGAAAGTGCATTGAAATTTGAATTTTATTTCAAAATTTGGAAGTAATTTCCAATGGAAACTGGTTTATTCCCTATTATTAGTTATTTTTGATATCAACTTTAATATCTAAGCAAAATATGAAATATGCGTGTACTCTTAGGACTATAGAATATTTTTCCTAACTACTAACATGAGAACACGTTTTATTATTTATCTCATGTGTCTGATGAGAAGTAGTTCTTTTTTAACCTAACTTTAAAATAATACACGGTGAACTAAGGGGAATGAACGGAAGTGACGACTTGACATTGACAGATAAACTAATTAATTCACGCATGTGCACACAAATTTGCGATCACGAAAACTACTTTCTTTTGCCTCTTGTAAACTGGTGTACTCTGTGACCAAACACTATTTTCTTTTTATTACAGGACTGCCAGATGGTATGACCATAGACACTGAAGATAATCTTTATATTGCACTATTTGGGGGTGGTGCAGTGATTAAAGTTAATCCTGCAACAGGAAAACTGCTTAAGGTAAACTAAAAACTAGAAATGAAAAATGTGATTGGTAACTTTTTGTCTTTGCTGTAGATCATAGCAATTCCCGCACTCGATGTTACGTCTGCCATGTGGGGTGGTCCAAATTTAGATATTTTATTTGTCACAACGTCAAATACGAATTTAACACCGAAAGAAAAATTACAGAGCCCCGCTGCTGGTAGTGTATTCGCCGTTACGGGATTGAACGCCAAAGGATTTCCGGCTCATACTGCCGATATCCTCGACGAAATACCCAAAAAGAAGGTAATCTAGGAGTCTTAATCAAGTAGTTTTTCAATATGTAGAAGCTTTTTTATCAATAAATTTAAGGAATTCTTTTTACTTTTTCATTTGTACACATCTCTCACCTCGCACTGACTTTCTGCTTTTTATCTATGTAGTAAAGGACTGAAACATAACAGTTAACACGCACTGTATATAAAACACAATCACCTAGTATAAATATAATTAAAAACAAAGCCAAATAAATATAAATAAATGCTCATATATTATGTTTCTATCAACTCCCCGTACAAAATAGATGGAGATGCTGGAGAAATTTAAATACCACACTAGTGAATGGGTAAGTCAGAAAATATGCTTGGAGGTCGTTCCCAAAACGCTCTGTCTCACAGATCGTTCGTAATTTTGGTCAATAGTTTATTTTTAAACTGTCTCATTTGTCTTAATTTATCAATTCAGTACATATAGACCATCTGTATCTGTAGAGTAGGGAGGGGGAGTGTAGGCACAGCACTTAGGCCACATGTGACCCATCGTACATCCTCCGGAGGAGTTGTCCTTCTAGGTCATAGTCCATCCTGTTCTTCCCAGGAAGGTGGACAGGTCACTAGGAGACATCTCCTTTATATCGGCAGGTTTAGACCAAGACTCACCGAACACACACTCTCCTATTGACGATAACTCCGGACACTCGGATAAGACATGCCTTCATCTTCCTGTTCACACATCCTGCATAGAGGTGTGTCCACTAGCCCCATAGTATGGAGGTGTTTCCTTAGTTAGTTGACAGTGACCAGTCAGAAATCCTACTGTTAAACGTAGGTTTTTCCTGGTCATCGTCAAATATTTCTTCGGCGCCAGCTTCCCAGGTTCGCACAGGGGGATCCTGACAAGACTACATCCTTTGGTTCCATCCCATCCCTCAAGGGATCGAGCATGGGTGTAACGTTTGGCTAGTTCCGCAATTGTCGAAGTCTTTAGGCCGTAGGTGTCACTGGGTACTAAAATTTTCAGTCCAGCCACTTCCCTGGCTAAAGAATGCGATTACCTTTACTCTTGTCGTGCCCTTTAACCCACCTTAGGATAATATTGTTATCTGCCGGGGCGTTAGCTAAATTTTGGTGGCATTCTAATACTAGCCCCGATATAACACGTTGTCTGTTCAAGGCTAATAGGGCTTGTCTACTATCAGTTCATATTGTTATGTTTTTGCAAGAAATTCCTTCTCTGGTTAGTTCTTTTGTGGCAATTGAGATACCAGCCAGTTCTATTTGAACCACGCTGGTATTGCTTTCCTCCCATCCTTAGGGTTAGTGCTCAGGAGTAAACTCCACATCCTGAGCCTTCTTTCATTTATGAGCCATCTTTATTTAATTTCAATTATCTTCTTTCTTGTATACAGGGTGAACGGAAACTCAACCTGTCATTTTCTTTCTTATTTCAATAGCAAAAATAGAATCTTCAATTATGTAAATTTAATTTTTGTCAAGCACTCCCTATACCCAAAGTTTATAAAAACACAGTTATTTTGTGATATTTATTGTAAAATATAACTACTGACCTATTATGTGAAAGCATTAAACATTGTAGGTAACAAAAAATCCTAATTAATAATAAATTTTAATGAACAATTCATTCTAAACAAAACTAGCCACCAAAAGTATAATCCCAACCGTAATATTAAAAAAAAGGTTGAAAATGTTCACCGTTACAATCAATGCAATGCTGCAGAATAGTTCAAATGATTGACTAACATTTCTCAGCATATCAACGTTAGCAGATGAAATGCCGCACTAATTATCTCCTTCATGTCATCTCTAATAGCCGGGGATTTTATAAACTTATTTCTTACAAGACCCGAAAAAAATAAATATACTTTTGTTAAATCGGGTGACCGAGCTGGCCAATCAGTTGGGCCCCCTCTTACAGCATTGCATTTATGTTAACGGTGAACAATTTGAACCTTCAGCTTAATATTACGGTTAGGATTATACTTTTGGTGGCTAGTTTTGTTTAGAATGAATTATTCATTAAAATGTATCATTAATTAGGATTTTTTGTTACATACAACGTTTATTTTCACATAATAGGTCAATAATAATAGTTTACAATAAAAATTACCAGATGACTCTGTTTTTATAAACTTTGGGTATAGGGAATGCATGACAAAAATTAAAGTTACATAATCGAAGATTCTATTTTTGCTATAAAATACAGGGTGTATCATTTGAAATAAGAAAGAAAATGACAGGTGCGAGTTTCCGTTCACCCTGTATACAAGAAAGAATATAATTGAAATTCAATAGGATACGGAGATATTGCATCATGTTACAAAACTCTGTTTGGCAAAATACATTTTTTCTCTTCAACGTACAACAAGCTACAGAGCGTTGATTTACCTACGATTTTCACATAAACGTGTCTATATCTTTTGAAGGACTCTACATAACGTGGCAAAACCTCATGTCAAAAGCTTCCAAAAATGTAACCGGTATAATATACAGGGGTTCCTATTTGAAAAATCATACGTTTGGTTTGTAACGGAGTTATGCAGCACTCTGTATAGTTCGATACAATTTCAAAATATGGACCTTCAACACATCTACTATTTTTGTTGATAACATTTTTTGATATCTCTTAAAATAACCCATATACCGAAATTTGTCGTAAGGTTGGTACACCCTGTTTACGTGGTTTATTCAACTTTGTAGAACAATGTCAATGTAATATATAAGGTTAGTTCTATCTTGTAGATATACCAACCCCGTTCAATATCCTCCGTGGCATATAACCAGGGAAGTAGTTGTTGCTTCTTAGTGAACGGTCTTTGTTATTTTATTTTCTCTGCAAAGCGTTTAATAGTAAATTTGTGACTGTTGTAAGTCTCCTTTCTACAGATTGTTCACTGCATTCTCATTTTTTATCATCCCTTGTAAAACGATCGTTCCTCATACTGTTTAATATCCCAATTGATATATATATGTTCTTCGCCTCTTCTGCATAGTTTCCGTTTAGAGTTTCTTACTGGAAAACTCTATCCGCTAGATACATTTCACGAGAAATGTTTCACCAACTCGACTGCATAGTATTAGGAACTTTTTGTCACAAAAACACTTTGGCGTGAAAAACTGTACTATAAATTCAATTGGATAGTCAGCTATTCTTTTGAAAAGCGTAGAGAATTAAGGGGTGTGCGACATGGAACGAGTGCAGTTGAGCGGTGTCGTGTAGATTTTTCAGTTTAAAAGAATTTATTTCATGAAATCGTATTAAAAGAAAATATGCGCAGCTCGTATTTTTTTTTCACAGTTGGGCTTGGATTTTGTACAGATATTTTTCAATAAATACTTTTATAGGAAATTACAGAATATTTTGAATTTTTTGGGCAGATACACGTTATGTTATGGAAAGTTAACTCGGAACTCGGCGCATTT
>CAJUYI010009104.1:0-10332 GCA_910591695.1 Galerucella pusilla | reverse complement strand
CCAATCTGGTTCTTCTTCTTCATTGTCTCCTCTGTAGAAAAAATAATTATCATTTTTTCTGAATTCAAACATAACATTCGTTAGATATTACCTGTACATATCGCCAACATATTCTTCTACCGAAACCTTGCCGTCTTTATTTTTATCGATGTCTTCCAAAGTTTCTACCACTATCAAATCACGCATATATTCATCTTCTTCTGGATGCAAGAAAGATGCAAATTCCTCCTTGGATAATTGATCATCGCCATCTTTGTCCGCAGTTTGCCAACGCCTCCTGTCTCTGTTCAACATGTTCTTGTATGAGAAGCCTTTATAAAAAATATTAATTAATATTATTTGTCAAGTACAGTACCACAGCAGATTTCTCCAGAACTTCTTGTAAAACCGGGTATTTGACATTTGGAATTCTCTTCCAGAAGATATTGTTAGTGCCTCAACTAACAGAGAACTCTTTGGGTAAAACTCAATGAAAAGGGGTTCATGATGAAACTGTCAGGAATGTGTTTACTTAATGTTTCTTTGACTTTTATACTAAATGCTTATAAATAATAAAATAATATCTATTGTTCGACATTTTATAGTTGAATATTTTTTATTTCATTATTATTTTTCTGTTAATTAAACAAGAAATTGCAGGTCAGCTCTGAGGTCAACTGCCTACTAACATTTGTGACAAAGAATGTGTTTAACTAGACTAGATGATAATGACTTATTAAGCAAATATGAATGAGACCCAGCAAACTACATTGACTAGTTAATTAACATAATTTAATAAGTAAATATTAAGCTAAAACTGGTTTATTTTATTTAAATATAAATTAAAAAGATGAAAAATCAAATCACTTATGTAAGTGTGTATAAATTGAAAGTTTCAACTCATTTTTGTGTGAGCCACTACATTAAACTGTTATAACACACTATCTGGTTGTAAGAATAAACTGAAAGTAACAATAAAATAGTGATTAGTTTCAACCAACTGGCTATTTATTGCCAGAGACTTTGGTAACACCATGTGCTATGAAACTTTATACCTCTATTTACTATCAGCCCATAATTAATAAATTAAAATTTTATTAAAATAATCAATTCATTGTAATTTTGACTGAAAAAATTATCAGAAATACACAAGGGATATAAATCAGATATCATCTCACATATTATTTAAGTGATGAAAAAGGCAGCATAGAACAAAGGCTCACTTAAAACTCAATGGAGTAAGAAAGAATCTTAGTATAGTCTCAGATTGTATAATATAGTTCAGTCATAGTTCAAAAGAACTAAGAATAGTTCAAAAGAACTAAGAATTTGTTCGGGACAACTGATGCTATCTGTTAGACTCAACTAAAAGTGGTAAAAATAATACAGCCATAGTCATAAGTATTCTGACATCATGATGTGCTTCAAGTCTCAGTTACATTTCATTAATTTTTTAAAACATTGATATACTGCAAAATACAAAAAGTCATTTAGAAGTTGATTCTTTTTCTGTTCAGAACTCAGATAACCTTCATTTAAGTAAATCGTCATAATATCTTTTGAGCAAATTCTCCATTGCAGCAGTGGAGAGATTGTTTAGACACAACATAAGACATAAAAAAGAAATGGGAAACTAGTCAGAAGTATGTGCTCTAAGACAGCATTAAGTAGAATCATTTGATAAAAATCTATATTTGTATCCGGATGACACAAGGGATGACATAATGGTTGAAGAAGATCAGAATTAAATTACTGTTTTAATCAAATTACAACAAAGATTCATTCATACCTGCTCCATCATTATCAACTTCAGATGGATCCATATTTTCTAGGAAACCATACACCATTTTTTGGTATCTTTCCCATGGTAGAGTTGGGAGATTTTCTGAATTTTGTTGTTTCCATTGTCTGTCTATATCTTCGGTGATATATCTTTTCTGTGTGAATCTAATCCAGTCTTTTAATTCTTCTCTATTAATCAATCCATCATTATTGGCATCAATTTTATCTACAATTATACTAAAAACCAAGAAAATTAACCAATGTCTAGAATCTTACTAGATCATAAATCATCAAATCAGAATAGGTTGGTATATCTGGACTGAAAAATGAAAATACCAGTGATCCAGTCTATTCAACAAATATCAGGAATGTTTACGAATATTAAACTACACCTAAGACAAACTTATGAGATTTAATTCAATTAGCAGTGAGTACTTCAAACTAAAACCTTGTTATCATGTTAGATAAGTGATAAAAAACCGGTATATTATGTAAGATAAGAATACATACCCCAGTCTCCTTTTACTCTCTTCAGGGGGCAGTTGATCAAATGTTTTTGCCTCTTCTGTTCCCAAAAATGCCTCGTGATCGTATTCTGGATTATGGTGTTGTTCGAAATGTTCTTTGTCACTTAATTCTCTGGTAATTATTCTTTGAGGATGTTCTTCCTCTGGTTTAGCTATTACTGTTGAAATGATAAGAATAACCAAAAATTCATATAATTTTAGGCCCATTTTGTTACGAGTTCTTAGTACTACTGAAGACCTATTTTGGGATATTAAATTAAAAATACTCCAGATCGTAATGAACCGCGTGGCTTAAACTTATTGGTTCATGTGATTAAGTTTCAATTACTTCCACATCATCAAAAACATAAACACCCACTGTTAAATATTCTAGAATATGAGGAAATGTTTATTTTAAAATGTCAAAAGTCAACAGATGCGTTCTTGAGGTCAACTTTTAGTTATTATAATCATATAATCATGCGTTATCTCTTCTTATTAAATGTTGACTGGATATGTTTATCTCTATGCATGCAATCAATCACGACAATCACTGCTCAAATGACAATCAGAGCATGAGTTTCACACGGAAGTGGGTAGTGAACCCAGTATCCGTGAGTTACGTTTTCTAATTTATTGTACATTGTTGTACATGTGGCCCACATGATGTGGGCTGTTAATTTTGAATGCTTGAGAAATGCAACTATATTGATTTATGGCCTGTATGTCCTACACCAAGCTTTGAATACTACAGATTTCAATAACAGGGTAAATTATTGTAACTGGGTCTGGCTACTGAATATAGGTAGAAGATAATCCTATACTTTCAAATCACCGATAGATGCAGGATGCTTAAAAGATTTGACAGAAATCATCGCGCCTTGCATCCAAACATCTCATTAAATAAATGTTATTATAGTCTAACACTCGGTCTAACAACTACCTATTTAACAATATCATCAGGACTGTAAATTTCATCGAACTCAGCAAATCTAAAGCCTACTCGTGAAAGGTTAAGATTAGTTAGTTTTACGAAGCTCAGGAGCATTAGCCACTTCCACAGTCTCTTCCTTCATAGCTAGTCTCATGTCTTCATCTATATGCTATGCTTTTCCAGTTGCATAATTAGTAGGTACAAAATAATACAAGCTATTGATAGAGAGGAAATTGAGAATTTGAAAAAAAGAAAATTCTTTTTATTGTAACTGTTTTTTGCGGCTTCTTTGGAATACCCATTTACATGTTTGCCAATGGCAAGGCTCTCTGATGCAATGTTTTTGGCCACATCTCATACAACTCCTCTCGTTATTTTGAATTTTGATTTCTTTATGCAGATAAAAACTTCACAGTCTGATTTAGGTGACATTCTTCATATTAGTTTGCTGGGAGGGTAGGGATAGAAGTGTTGTCACTATTGAAATTTCAAATATTTTCCTTGTGAACAGTTACTGCCATTATTTATAACTAAGTAGGTATTACATTAAATTGTGTAAGTATATAATTAAATTCAGTGATGCGTTCCAATGTCAGGGCAATTTGAGTTCATTAAAAGACAATACAAAAAGTACTTGGTGTGAAAAAATACTCTACGATTTATTTCACACTTGTATTTTTTATAGTATTGACATACTTTTTGGCGAAACAAGAAACCGCTAATCCTATAATCAATAGAAGATTTACGTAAGTGTAACACACTGAACAGCCCCACAGAGATTTAAATAAAGAAGGTATTAACATATATGTTTTACAGTCTCCCATCCATTTTATCGATCTTTTTCCACCTTCCACTTAATTGAGCCATAAAATTAGTTGTTTTCAAACTCAAATGCTCTACATCCGTGACTCCTATTTCCGTCCAAGCTTTATCGCCACCAAAAAGTAAGCATGGAAAACAGGATATTAGACTGGCGTTTTTGGAAACTTAAGTTTATGGTCTATATACAGGCAAAAGCCAGTCTAATGCTAACACGAGACATAAAGACTTATAGAAACACGGGCATTCGATAGTAGATAGACTGATATAGAAACATAGACAACCCTGACAATTTTATCCAATTTCGCTTAAATTGGCGCTTGAAAAACAATGGGTGGAATTAAAAAAGGATTTATTCATTATAATATATTTCATGCTCAAGTTGGGAGGTTGAATGGAGACAAGAAGTCGAGTAGTAGGACAGCTAGCTAGCCTATTGACGATAGGAGACAAAATTCATAGACTATCCTGTATAATGTAGGAATTTAATAGATAATTTTTTACTAAATATAGTAACCAATCAAATTACTCAATTTCAAGTCATGTGTAAAATTTCATCCAATCACCGCTGTATTACCTTTGATAATTTTTTACTGAATATAGTAACCAATCAAATTACTTAATTTCAAGTCATGAGTCAAATTTCATCCAATCACCGCTGTATTACAGCGATAATTTTTTACTGAATATACACTTACCGACTTAAAATTCGATCCATTCAAAACAATGATTTATTTAAAAATGCTATAACTTTCAAATGGGGAGGCTGATTTATTTGAATTTTTAGCAACTTTTAGATAAAATACTGTAGTTTTAAGGTTATTATCCGGACATCTGAAAGTAATTTAGTACTCGCCGCATATACAGGGGAGAAGAGATAACAATTTTTTCCTCTATTTTTGACACACCCTGTAGGTTAATTCTTCCAGTAGATCTGCACACAATTAACTTTATCAAGAAGACTGATTTGTTTCCTGCATTTTGATTTTTTATTTACCCCAATATCTTAATTTGTTTGTGAAGTGTGACGGTTTAAAGAAAATGCAACATTTTAGAAATGGTCATAATTTGAATGACGGTAGAGAAAAAACTACAAAATAAGTAGAGTGCTGTGGCCAACTCACCATATGACAACTGTCAAATGTTCGTTAGTTGGCAATTGCAGTTTGATTAACAGTATTTAATTTAACATCATGGATTTAACACCTACTGATGCTGCACGAGCAGTTGCTCTGGTTCAAGACGGTAGGTCTCAGTATTATGCTTCTAGAATATTGGGTGTTACAAGGTGTAGCGTCCAGAGAGCTGTACAATGTTTCAATGAAACTGGTAGTTTTTCAAGACGGAGAGGATCTGGCAGACGACGTTCTACAAATGTTCGAGATGATCGTTTTGTAACATTAAACGTTTTGCGAAACAGAAACACTAGTGCTGTCATGGCTCGAAATCGTTTGGAAGAAGTAAGCCAAGTAGCTGTTAACGAAATAAAGATTCGAAGGAGATCACGAGAACATGGATTACCCTCCAGAAGACCTGCAACTGGTCCGGAGTTACTTAGGAATCACAGAGCAGCCCGTTTTCGATTTGCCAGGGAGCATCAACATTGGAATCTCGATGACTGGAGTAAGATTTTATTTTCTGACGAGTCAAGGTTTTGTTTACGTTCTCCAGATATCCGTGAAAGAATATACAGAAGAAGAGGCGAAAGGTTTGACCAAGCAAATTTTTCCACAGGACTCAGTTATGGAGGAGGATCGGTAATGGTTTGGGGCGGCATAAGCATGGAAGCTCGTACTGATTTAGTCATTGTTGGCGGCGGAGCAATGACAGCTAAGCGACATATTCCTGATGTGCTAAATCCACATGTAATTTCATTTGCACCGTTTATAGGAAACGAATTCATGTTTATGCACGACAACGCTCGACCACATATTGCGAGGATTGTATCTCAATATTTGGAAGAAACAGAAATTCAAAGGATGAACTGGCCATCACGTAGCCCAGACCTCAATCCAATTGAGCACGTCTGGGACATGATGGGCAGACGAGTTCGTAACCGAGTTCCTTCTCCAAGTAATTTAAATTTTTTTAAAGATGCTTTGGTCCAAGAATGGGATCAGATTGACCAGATGGAGAATCGACATCTAATAGAGGGTATGCCACGATGCATTGATGCAGTTATTCGCGCTCGTGGGGTAAATACCCGTTATCAATTTTTAATAATTATTGGTTTATTGATTTATTTGTTGTTTGATTTGTTTATGAAATTATGTATTACTCTGCTAAAACTGAATAAAAAAATTTAGAATGTTGCATTTTCTTTAAACCGTCCCATTTCGCATTTGAAAGTAAGAGCCTTTTTAAATAAATCATTATTTTGAATGGATCGAATTTTAAGTCGGTAAGTGTAGTAACCAATCAAATTACTTAATTTCAAGTCATGTGTCAAATTTCATCCAATCACCGCTGTATTACAGAGATAATACCCTACATGTGGTGTTTTCAGTTTGGTGTTTATGTTTTATTAAAAATTAATTAAACGTCAAACTGACAACTGGATTAAAAATGTCGGAAAGATTTATTTTGGTATTGCATCTAACGATTCAATTAATTTACGAAATGTACTTTTCACAACTGTAGTTTTAAATAAAAATGAATAATTTTTGATTAAAACTAATAAAGTTTGTATTGAAAAGTATTAAGCGTCAGATTGACAATCAATTTCTTGATATCTACAAAGTAAAAAATTATCTTATCGAATACTCCTCGGGTCTTGATAAATACTCAAAATTTTGTCGTAGAGAATCCTTCAAGCGTGTTGCTCAAAGATAATAGCCCTCGGCCTGCGGCCTTGGGCTATTATCAAGCAACACGGTTTCAGCATTCTCTATGACAAAATTATCTCGGTATTATCAAGACCCTAGGGGTATTACTACTGATAATACCCTACATGTGGTGTTTTCGGTTTGGTGTTTATTTTTTATTAAAAATTAATTAAACGTGAAACTGACAACTGGATTAAAAATGTCGCGAATATTTGGTATTGCATCTAACCATTCAATTAATTTACCAATTGTACTTCTCACAACTGTAGTTTTGAATAAAAATGAATAATATTTGTTTGATTATAACTAATAAATTTATTAAACGTCGGATTGACAATCAATTTTTTTATATCTACAAAGTAAAATATTATCTTATCGAATACTCCTCGGGTCTTGATAAATACTCAAAATTTTGTCGTAGAGAATCCTTCAAGCGTGTTGCCCAAAGATAATAGCCCTCGGCCTGCGGCCTTGGGCTATTATCAAGCAACACGCTTTCAGCATTCTCTATGACAATTTTACCTCGGTATTATCAAGAACCTAGGGGTATTGCTACTGATTATTTTTTTCACTTGTCAAAATCTGACATTTTGGTGGTTTTAACCAATAGCAATACATTATTCTAGCCAATCATTCGGGATTATACTGATAATTCTGCTTCCTCATCGATAATACCTTGTTTACATCGAAACGTCAAAATTTTACTTCGAATTTGTCATTATTGACAACTTAAAGTGCTTCGAAGTTTATTGAAAAATGAGCACAAACCGATTGAGTGCCATCACCCAAGAGAATATTGAACATTCAGGTACTTAATACAAAATTTTAAATTGTTGAAAAAAATAATCTTCCCAAATACAACTCGCTCTTCAATTTTTATCACATAATTTTTTATTTTCATCACTCAAACTTGTTTATTTGAGGCAAAAACATTCAAACAAACCGAATTTAGATAAAATCCCTCGTCCTAAAGGACTCGTGATTTTATCAATCTGTTTGTTTTCATATTTTTGCCAAATAAACAAGTTTTCGTGGAAAAGAAAAAATTATCGATAAAATTTGAAGCACTCGTGGTAATACCTTTGATACTTTTTTACTGGATATAGTAACCAATCAAATTACTTAATTTCAAGTCATGTGTAAAATTTCATCCAATCACCGCTGTATTACAGCGATAATACCCTACATGTGGTGTTTTCAGTTTGGTGTTTATGTTTTATTAAAAATTAATTAAACGTCAAACTGACAACTAGATTAAAAATGTCGGAAAGATTTGGTATTGCATCTAACGATTCAATTAATTTATTAATTATTGTAAGTACTTTTCACAACTGTAGTTTTAAATAAAAATGAATAATTTTTGATTAAACTAATAAAGTTTGTATTGAAAAGTAGCGTCAGATTGACAATCAATTTTTTGATATCTACAAAGTAAAAAATTATCTTATCGAATACTCCTCGGGTCTTGATAAATACTCAAAATTTTGTCAGAGAGAATGCTTCAAGCGTGTTGCTCAAAGATAATATCAAGCAATATTATAAAGCAGCACGCTTTCAGCATTCTCTATGACAAAATTATCTCGGTATTATCAAGACCCTAGGAGGGGTATTACTACTAAGAATACATTGAAAATAAATAATAGAATCTCAACATCAGACATTCGAAGACAATATTTGAAATTCAACATAAATTAAATATTTCAAAAAACCGAACGAAGAGAATACTAAATTGTAATTAGCAAGCCAAATCCAAATCTTACGCACGCTACAGATAAGACGGAGGAATATATATATTAGAGGGCTGAGAATGTTTGCAGCTTTTAGGCGATGGCGTTGATGTCTCCAACAGGCTGTGGACCTCGTACACGGGAATAACTTCCTCATAATATGAGCGTATTACTGAGATCATACTGTCTGACGTTACAAGTAATGGTAGTGCGCTTACAGTCACTTGAAATGATTCAATAATAGTTTGCAGAATGCTTCTGATGCATCTATTGGAGATATTAACAATTGATCGTGTAGAGCGTGTAGCTAAGTTCAACAGAAAGGAGAGCAGTACCGTGTGTAATAATAGACTATTCATTTGGAGCCACTTTTGATCCCCTCATAACTCAAAAACAATTTCATATTTGGCTCATATATTGAGACTTGCAAAATACATAATGTGCTCCAAATTTTATAAACAAACCTCAAACAGTTTTTTAAATATTAACGACTAAAAATCGTCATTTTTATTACTGACTGACCAATAGATCAAAACTCTAATCCATTTCCAGATGACCTAGAAAGTTAAAATTTGGCATCCAGATATATAGATAGTTAGGTGAACACAGAGGAAAAAAGTAAAAACTAGTAAATTTTGATTATTTTAATATAATTTTCCAATTAATTGTCAATTTGTCATTCGTTTCGACACACTGCGTTGGTGTTTGGTCTTGGCAGCAAAAATAAGCGAGCGTTCTTAGTTATTCTGGATTTTTCTGGCTCTCGTACAAAAAATATTGTGTCTTACCCTTACAAAAAGTGTCTTCCCTCACTTGAAGCAGCCGAAATCAGTGTCGCTTCGTTCGGCTTTTGAAGTATACATAGGTAAAAATATTGAATTTTATTTTGGAGGTGAAAAAACTACCCCCAAAATATCTCGAAAACATAGGAAGATATAGAAGAACCCAAGTAGCAAAATAATGGCTTTATGCA
The DNA here is from genome assembly GCA_910591695.1 of Galerucella pusilla. NCBI lineage: Eukaryota > Metazoa > Arthropoda > Insecta > Coleoptera > Chrysomelidae > Galerucella > Galerucella pusilla. Next base: position 787 of record CAJUYI010009104.1, on the reverse strand, counting down.
ATTAAACTATTTTATAAGTGTTTTATTATGCCGAATTAAGAAGTATTTTATCACTTAGGGAGTTTGACTGCGACATTTTTGAGTTTGTAGCTAAACGTTTTTATAATTATATCGTATAATTGTCTATACAACTCACCTTATAAAGATCAAACTTGGTTTTGGCTTAATATATTGTTTAACAGTTTTATATCGCATTACAAGACCGCCTCAAAAACATTATAAAAAAGTGTTTTAAGTGCTTTATAATGATTATATTGTTTCTGTATAACACCTTTAGATTCTGCTTAAAAAAATTGTTTTGTAGAAGTAATGTACGAATTGTATAAAAGCTTTGTAAGATGGTAAATAAAACAGTTTTATCACGACAAAGACAAATGCTTTATAAAATACGTATAAAATTGTTTTATGGTTTACCTATAATGGCGTCGATAGCCCCTTTATAAATGGTTTAGAGAACAAATTAGTAGTATTTGGGACAAACTCATCACAGTTTCTGCGCTATAACTACTGAATGAAATATTTTTATGAGTGCTTACGTTGGCACCCTTAAGAAAAGCCTTTAGAACTAAATGTTCACAAATTTCCGCATTATATAAAATTAGCATACCTAATATCCTTAACCCCAAATAAGTATTATTGCATTTATCATTTAGGTATATCACATCCTACAATTCTTGAATATAATATAGGTAATATGGATTTATCTATCACCCTGGAAAGAGTTTAAAAGGAGTTGACATTTTCAAGAGAAATGTAAAAAAAAGATATCTGAAAATTTTAGAAAATT
>CAJUYI010009102.1:0-10339 GCA_910591695.1 Galerucella pusilla | reverse complement strand
TCATTTAGAAACAGTTAGTTTCATTTAAAACCATATGATGAGTAGATGCCACGAAGTGAGGGTTTATACAGTTAACTCAATCAAACGTTTTGCAAGAAAGAAATACTACTGCTGTCATGGCTCGAAATCGTTTGGAAGAAGGACGCCAAGTAGCTGTTAACGAAATAAAGATTCGAAGGCGATTACGAGAACATGGATTACGCTCCAGAAGACCTGCAACTGGTCCGGAGTTACTTAGCCCGTCTTCGATTTGCCAGGGAGCATCAACATTGGAATGTCGATGACTGGAGTGAGATATTTTCTGACGAGTCAAAGTTTTGTTTACGTTCTCCAGATGGCTGTGAAAGAATATACCGAAGGAAAGGCGAAAGGTTTGACCAAGATAATTTTTCCACAAGACTCAGTTGTGGAGGAGGATCGGTAATGGTTTGTGGCGGCATAAGCATGGAAGCTCGTATTGATTTAGTCATTGTTGGCGGCGGAGCAATGACAGCTAACCGATATATTCGTGATGTGCTAGATCCACATGTAGGTAATTCCATTTGCGCCGTTTATAGGAAACGAGTTCATGTTTATGCACGACAACGCTCGACCACATATTGTGAGGATTGTATCTCAATATTTGGACGAAACAGAAATTCAAAGGATGAACTGGCCGTCACATAGCCAAGCCCTCAATCCAATTGAGCACGTCTGGGACATGATGGTTAAACGAGTTCGTAACCGAATTCCTTCTCCAAGTAATTTAAATTTTCTGAGAGATGCTTTGGTCCAAGAATGGGATCAGATTCACCAGATGGAGATTCGACATCTAATAGAGGGTATGCCACGACGCATTGAGGCAGTTATTCGCGCTCGTGGGGGAAATACCCGTTATTAATTTGTGATAATTATAGGTTTATTTGTTGTTTGATTTGTTTATATCACTCTGCTAAAACTGAATAAAAAGAGAATGTTGCATTTTCTTTAAACCGTCACATTTCACAAACAAATTAAGATATTGGGGTAAATAAAAAATAAAAATGTTGGAAACAAATCAGTCTTCTTGATAAAGTTAATTGTTTGCAGATCTACTAGCAGAATTAACCTACAGGGTGTGTCAAAAGTAGAGGAAAAAATTGTTTTCTTTTCCCCCCTGTATATCCAGCGAATACTGAATTACTTCTAGATGTCCGAATAATAATCTTAAAACTACAGTATTCTATGTAAAAGTTGCTGAAAAATTCAAATAAATCAGCTTCCGCATTTGAAAGCAAGAGCATTTTTAAATAAATCATTATTTTGAATGGATCGAATTTTAAGTCGGTAAGTGTATTTTTTGACAAACCTCGTATACGACTAAAAAACTGATATTTGATGGTTATAGGTTTTAGATGATGCAGAACTTTTTATGAAGAATAAATTTTCTTCCTAAAATTGATAATCAAAAAGTTTTCCATATGATTCCGACTTAGGGGGACATATTGTATACTTTGGGGAAAGGTGGTTCACAATTTTTCTATTTTATTTTGAGTATGGGGGGTGGTAGTAAGCCATTAAAAGTCTGCTTACGTAAAACTTGAACGCCCCCATACATCTTCTCGACACACCTTCTTTATTTAACTAAAGAATGAATCGAGTAGAATTGCGGTCAAAAATAATTCATTCGTTGCAGTTTTGGTTTTTCTGCATTTGCGGTGGATGCGTGGAAATAATATTGATATAGGATTCCTTTCGATACGACATAAACAGCTTTAGAACGTCTTAACGGAACTGATTAAGTAAGTACCTACCACCACTCAAGGTTGAAAAGGTACCGAAAATTCGAAATTTATGACTGCTGTCATTCAAGTCGTTTTACCAAGGAGAGACGCAACTATCATAAAGGACAATAATGGATAATTGAAAAGGTGTAAGAAGGCATGAAAAGGTGTGCAAAGGTTGGTGAAGTGAAAAATTGAAGCCCACCAAAGTGACTAAAGTACCATAAAACTGATTTGGACCATAAATAATCATAAAATAGTATCACAAATAAAGTTGTTTCCAAAATTGACAGGGGATAACTCTCTCGCTCTATCTCTCTTTCGAAAAATTCCTTTGTACTGTTCCATTCATAAACGGTATATTTACCGAAAGCGTATCGGATTTTGTGAAATTGCAAGTACAAAAACGAAAAATGTTACGGAAGTTTTTGTCCAAGCTTTGTTTAGGCGCCATTTCGGTAGTTTTAATAAAAATAACAATATCCGGCGTAAGATTTTACAGCTTCAAACTGAGTCATTTTCAAATTGATTTTTTCAGAAAATTCTTAGTACGCGTCGAGTACATAATATATTGAAAATAACTTTGGAATTTTAAATAAATTTAAGTTTTGGAAAAACACGAATAATTCTTAATTTAAGAATAAATTTATTAACGCACGCGACTGCAGTTTACAAGTGGTCAAGGGCGGGAAAGACACTTTACGCATGAGTTGGGAACATTATTTTTTCTACGACCGTATACGCAAAAATATATCAACCCATTTTTCAAAAATTATTTCATTTCAACATACATACACAAACTAAAAACTACTAATTATTATGAATATTAATATTAAAAACACAATTTGTTGCGTTCTGTAAATTACTTGAAATTGCCAGTCCAGTGGAGTCCGACGGAGTCATTTGCAGGTGAAAGAATTTTATTTGATAATTTGAAGAAGTTGATAAAATAAAATATTTAGGAGTTACAATAACCAACAATAGGGATGGATAAATGGAAATTAAGGAGAAAATAATGGCAGCAAAGATAGTCCTCCAGGCAAATAAAAAATTTATTAAGAAGTAAACTTCTAAGCAAAAACACTAAAATGAAAATTTATAAAACAATAATTAGACCAACAATTATGGAGCTGAAGTTATGATAATGACAAAGAAACAACAAGAAGACCTGAAAATTTTTGAACGAAAAATACTAAGAGTCATATTGGGACCCAAGAAAATAACTCAAAATAAATATAGGAAAAGAACAAAATACGAAGAACAGAAAAAAGACATCCAGAGGTACATCATACGTGTAATAAAAGAGCAAAGGTTAAAATGGTTGTGACATGTGTGAAGAGTAGGTCCAAACAGCGATGCGATGACTGAGTGGAAGCCAAATGGCAAAGAAAAAGAGGGAGGCCAAAATCAACGTGGCTACAGGAGGTTGAAGATGACATAAAACGTCTAGGTATCCGAAACTGGAAGGCGAAAACAACCGACAGGAAACAATGGAGGAACATAATTAAACTAATTTAAAAAATTGGAAATGGGGCACGATCCCCCCCAAAAAAACTGGATCTAAAAAGACGCTCCGGCGGCTAAGCCCCTCTTGGGGTACATAGTAACTATATATATATATATATATTCCGTAAATGTTTATTCACCCGTTGTTACAATATTTATAACTTACGAAGCAAAAAACTATCTAATAAGGTCAAAATTTGCTTTCAAAACTAAAATGCGTGCGGAAAATGGGTTAAAACGCACGGTCGTAGAGAAAATTAATGTCATTATGGCAATTGCGTGGGGTGCTCGATATCAATTTTTTATAACATTTTACTAGTTCTATTCCGAAATGCAAGTTAGTGTCTAAATGTAATGCAAAATCTCCCACGCTATTAAAATAATGACTTTTTCTACTAGCGTGCGGAAGAGTCAATTTTTCCGCACTCATTTCAGTGCGGAAAAGTAAATTTGTCAAGCTTTTGGGGAGTATATTGACATTTGAATATTTAAAATATATATTTGTACGCTTGTAGCTTTACCAAATGACTGAAAAGTTAATAAATTTATTATAATTCTGCTATAATTTCCATTAAAAAAAACTTATTTTTAAATCACTTTTCAATGGCCCCGGTATAATCCTCATTAAATGAATGTCAAATAATAATAGTTAATTTGTTGATATGTATTTAATAAGAAATGTTTCTTTATGTTACCTTTTGTAGAAAAAATAGTGTACCTAGCACGTGTATAAAGTGACTTTTCCGCACACGATTGCTGGCCGAACTCACTAAAGCGTCGTTCGGCCATCTGCAATAGCGTGTGGAAAAGTATCACTTTCGGCACTAGTTAGGTAAACTACTATAAATTTTCTCGTTAATCATTTTTTTCTTAAATTAAGAATTATTCCTAAATTTTTTTTTAAAAAGAATATAAATAAACCATGAGGATGCTGGGATGTTCGATCTCCTGCTTACTAGTCAGCTAAGCCACGGCGCCAGTGTACGCTCTAGTAGAACGTTTCAAACAATAAGATGATTTTTTTATAAAATAGGTATGTTGAAGATTCAATAATAAATAGTTTTGAGAAATAACAATAGAGGTTCAATGACAAATGTCATCTAAACCCTATAATTCATAAATAAAAATGTACAAAGGGTCCCAATTAAAAACCATAATCAAAATTATGAAATATTTTGTCGTGAAAACTTGTTGTTTCTTTTCCGACAATTGCCCCAACGGAATTAATTACTTTTAGCGGTCTGTAATTACTTAAAATCTATCTGGTAGGTTGTTTTTATATTAACAGTAATATTTCAATCTTCATATTTTCAAAGACACCACATTAATTGCATTTTTTGGCATAATTAAAAAGTCAATGTATCAATTATAAAATATTTGAATGTAAAAACTGGTCAATAGAGAATTTAAACGACAAAATGGATTTATTAAAATAATTACTTGGGCTTGTTAAAATATTTTAGTGGAATGAAAATGAATGAATTAAATTTATCTTTGGTATAATAATGATTTAGTTAAAATACTGTTTAATAAACAAAAATTATTGAATAGATGAGGCTTTTACTTGATGTAGATCCATAGTAAATTATGAAATCAAACAATTTTATTTTGTTAAATCTACATTATATTTAACCTCAAAGCACCGTCATTTAAAATTTCAAAATTTCTAATAGATATAATTTCCAAATATTGTTCATTCAAACCTCAATTTTCAGTTAAAAACTCAACAGAACTAATTAATAATATTCAAGATATAAAACTAACTCACTTGTCTAAATTCATATCTTTCGATGTAACAAATCTGTTCCCTAGTATACCTCTTGATGAAACTATCACTCTTGTTGATAACTTGCTCACTTACAATAATACTAATCCCATAATTCAGTCTGATATTATAAATTTATTAAGAGTTTGTTTAAATCAAAATTATTTTCATTTCAACGGAAAGGTTTATAGCAGTAAAGAGGGTTTGATTATGGGCAACCCTCTCAGTCCCCTATTATCAGAAATTTTCATGGATAACATAGAAAAGATAATTCATAAACACCCCCTTAGTAAAAAAATTTGTTTACTGGCACCGATATGTAGATGACATTTTAGCTTGCTTCACTGGTACTACGAGACAATTAGATAACTTCATTACTCACATTAACTCAATACATAAAAATATCAAATTTACAGTAGAAATTGAACAAAATAAGTCCATAAACTTTCTAGATCTTACAATTTCAAATATAAATAATAGACATGACTTTTCTATATTTCACAAACCATCACATACAGACATTACAATTCATAATAGTTCAGTCCACCCAATCAGTCATAAATTAGCAGCTTTCAATAGTATGATACATAGACTTTTAACAGTTCCATTGAATATTGACAATTACAATAAAGAACTAAATATAATAAAGCAAATAGCGGTTAATAATAATTACGATCCAAATTTAATTGACAACATCATAAATAAAAAGATACGAAAACATACTCTACAACAAGTAGTTCCTTCGGATAAAAACAAAAATAACCAATTTAAAAGCTTAACTTACTTTGGAAACCATCCTTAAAAATAAAATCATTTTTAGAAACTTTAGACTTGAATATTTGCTTCAAAACCGACAATTTATCCAAATTCATTAAAAACAACAAATCCAAATTCTCCAAATTCTCCATTATTAAACCTTTTTACCAAGAAATGTTCCTGTAGGATTGTTGGGAATGAGTTTCCAGGTAAACTTGTTAAATACTTCAGTTAATCCCATATTTAGACAAATTCATTTCATTTCCTTGTAAATAGATTATAATTTTATTGTTAAATATCCGTATAATTTAGTATTAAGGCACTGTATAAATTGAAAATTTCTCATTATACCTCCATTCGTTTGAAAAAGCTACTGTGTTAGCGAAACGCGTCACAACTTTAAGGTTAAATATAATGTAGATTTAACAAAATAAAATTGTTTGATTTCATAATAAACAAAAATTACTTAACACAGAAAAAAAAAGAAAAAATTGTTAAAGAAGTTTATAAATTCGAAGATTTTGAACAAATTACGATTTTTGGTCAACTCATAAGTATTATGTAAACAATGCGGACCTCCATCTCTAGAATTTCAATTCCTATAATACCGATCGCGGATGCAAATGAGAGTGATTGAAACGAAAACGAAAGGATATAAGTATAGAGTTGACTAAGTGAAAGAAAACATTTAAATTGCTTAAAAAAGTACTCACCATAAAATAGTTCTTTATGATTCATTTGGCATTTTAGGTTTTTCTAAACAGTTACCCCTAACTGAGGCACTGGCGATCGAAAACACTTGAAACACTTACTTAAAACCATTTCCAATATTAGACTAATTAATAATAAATATAAATAAAAACGTTTACTGTAATTTTTAAAAAGTTTCGAACTGTCAAAAATGTGTATAAACCCAACCATCAAAAAATAATGGCAGTTGGGAAATTTGAAAGTTTAACCGATCAGCTGTTTTGCCTCTAAGCAACTCATAGAATCGATGCAAACAAAATGTGGGTTCCTTATTTTATCGCCAACGTTTTGGACTCGTCTAGTTGATCCCAAATCTTGGAAAAGCTTTTGTAATTTTCATAGGCGATTTTCTCCAAATACAAACGGGATTATGTGGAAAGGTAATAAATAATTAGATATAATATTAGTGCGGAAATTAAGAGTGGAATTTCTCGATATTTTTTTATTTCTAATTTCAGGAAATGGGTATTGTTTCTTTTATTTATAATTTCAACAATTTAAACTACAGTGTTTTCCACAAAAAACACAATGTGGTTAACAGTAAAATCTATTGGTTTTAAATTGGGTTCGCCGTTGACGTCAAGATTCGTTATTGAACTATGACAATTCCTAGAACCATTATTACATACGTCAATACTTTTCTATGTGAATTTCCCGTGGGATTCTATGAAAAAAAATACATAAAACTGTGTTTTTAAAAACATACCAACAATAAGTAAAGAACAGACAGAAATTTTGAACTGACTTCTTACAGTTTCTAAGAGAAAGTAAAAGATATTTTTTTAAAAAAGGAGTAATAATATTGATTATATTGAAGTAAAGTCTGTTCATACATATAGTGAGGTGGAATAATTCTTTTCTCAGTTATGCAATACAAATACCATTACCAGACTTGGAAATAATGCCATTTAATCGTACATAGGAGGCTCAAAGGCAATAGAAGGAACTGGGATAGGAGTGTTCGGGCCAGGAACCAAACAGTCTGAAAGTTTGGGAAAAAACCACAAGTCTCTTTCAAGTGGAAATCCATGCCATAAGAAAGTGCGCCCAGTTCAATATTGATAAAGGATACATATACATAGGTACATATTGGCTTAACACCCCCGAGAGGTAGCGCCGCTTTAAAAAGCTCTCTAAATTCTTTTTTTGAGATGGATCAATCCCCTTTTCTTCCTTCATTTCCTTATATTTTTTCGGCAATCTGACGCCATTTCTTCCTATCTTTTGTTTTTTCCTTCCACTGCCTTATTCCTATGCTATTGAGGTCACTTATAACTTCCTGTAACAACGTAGCTTTAGGTCTTCCTCTCTTCCGCTTATCACATGGTTTCCATTCCATCATTGCAAATATTGTTGACTTTGTACCTGCCATCCATATGTGTCCCAATCATTTTATCCTCTGTTCCTTAATTTTTTGCACTATATCTTTTCCTATTTCATGTGCCAATTCTACTTTTGTTCGTTTTTTATATACATCTCCAACTTTTTTCATTCCTAATATCATTCTCAATATCTTACGCTCTTGTATTCTCAAATCTTCCTGATGTTTTTTCGTCATTGTTAATGTTTCTGATCCATACATCAATACAGGTCTTATAATTGTTTTATATACCCTCATTTTCGTCTTCTTACTTATTAGTTTGCTTCTTAGCAGCTTTTTATTGGTATGGAATGCTCTATTTGTGGCTGCTATTCTTTCTTTTATTTCGGTTCCTTTGTCTCCGTCATTAGATATTGTTATACCCAAGTATTTCATTTTATCTACCTCTTGAAAATTATAATTTCCAATCTTAATATTCCTATATTCACAGTTCTTTTTGATTCTCAATAGCTTTGTTTTATCCTCATTTATTTTAACACCAATTTTTTTCCTTCTTTCACTATTTCTTCTAGCATTTCTTTCATAGTTTTCCTATTTTTTGTCACCAGCGCAACATCATCAGCGTATGCTATTAGTTGACCTCCCTTTGTTCTCAAGTTTCCTTTACTTATCTTTTTTAATACATAATCTAGGGCCAAATTGGAAAGTGTCGCTGACAATGAATGACCCTGTTTGACTCCTTTGTTATATTCAAATTTTCTTGTTGTTCCTTTCTGGGTTTTTATCTCCGCTACTGTTTTTGCGAAAGTCAATCTTCTCAGCTTATCGCATACCCCCAATTCTTTTAATGATTTTATTGATAAAGGATACAGAAGACAAAGGATTATCATTATGTCGGATAGTCAAGCAGCCATTAAAGCACTAAGCTCTTGTGTAATCAGTACCAAAATGTTGTGGGAATGCCTAGACAAACTCAATGAACTAGGAGAGAACAATATAGTCACCTTTCTATGGGTTCCAGGACACACTAGAATAGAAAGAAATGGAATAGCATAGAGGGGGACTAAAATACCTTTCTCTATTGCGGAATCAGCCCCAATGTAATATTGGAGGAATTAGGTAAAGCCGAGAAAAAGAGAAGATCTGACCATTGGAAAGATCTAATAGGGCTTATACAATCAAAGACTCTTCTGGGTGACTACAACCTGTTGAGATCAAATGAATGCATAAGTCAAAGTAAAACTGCGCTAAGAGTTCTAAGGGATCCTAACGGGACATTGTCGCCTGAATGGGCACCTGAAAAAGCTCAAAATAGTGGAGGAAGAAGAAGAATGCAGATTTTGTGGCATGGAAGAAGAAACCGCCATTCACATACTTTCCAACTGCACAGCTTCTGGGAGATTACTGGATAGAAGAGGAACATATACCTAAGTTGAATCCTGCAGACGTCCTTAAATTTCTCCGGGAAATAGGACTAAAGGAGCTACTTGTTTCTGAGACTCTCCTCAGAAACTAAGCAGAAGTTAGGGGGCACAATAGATCTTTCAGGACTCAGTGAATGTCACCCCAAAAAAAACATACATACATATATATGCAATACAAAAAAGAAACCCAATTTAAACCATCTCTTCCGAGTATCAAACTGGTTAAATCAAGTCAAACAGTTCCCCTTTTTTTTCAATATTAAATAGGGCCTTCAACACATTTAGCGATGATGGATGCTCGCTACAAATGAAATTTCAGGAATTTATATTTCCCAGCTGATATTCCTGCAAGTTGATTTCGTTATATTTTCGAGAATAAATAATCAATACGAACAAAATAAGGTCAGGTCAATGGTACGTGAAACTAATGTGAACTTTTCATTGTATCGATTAGATCTCGTAGAACTGACCTTGGCATTGGATAAAAAAAAAGTAAAAGTGAGAATTAGATTTGAATATGCTACGCTAGAACTAACGATTCTAGGTGAATTTATTACGTGAGTAAATAAAGTTTGTTCATACTTATTATGAAGTGACTAAAAGAATTACATTTATGCTATCAGCTCACTTTTTTTCAATTCGATGATTTTCTTTAAACTCAGTCACAGTTGTTTTAAATAATCTTATGAAAGTGATAGAATTTAAATGCTAATAATGATGTTGGTAATCGGATACGGACTCAACAAGATGTATGCTCAAGAAAAATAGAAGAAAAATATAGAGAATACAGCAATTTTGTCAGCAATGTACGTTTAAGCTTAGTAATTCTTATTTCTTTTGCTTCGTGGGTGCAGATAGACAAGGAAAATATGTGTTGCTGTATTGCGAACAACCCTGTCGAAAGGTAGAAGATGCTGCCTGCTTACTAAATATGTCCAGGTTTTAAAGAGACCAAAAAATACCTTTAAGTATGCATGAATTATTTTCATTTTACAAATAATAGATGTTCGTGATGTTATGATGCACAAAGCAAATTGGAAAATCTGATTTCGTCGAAATCTATCGAAAAAAAAAA
>CAJUYI010009101.1:0-10341 GCA_910591695.1 Galerucella pusilla | reverse complement strand
ATATCCAGGACTGTGGGGAATTGTGGAAGAATTTCTCATAGCGGTTCCTTCGTCATATCTTGTCGAACGCAGTTTTAGTGCCGTAACAAACTTGTTGACAAAAAAACGGAGCAGATTAAATATTACAGAGCGAGGAGATTTACGGTTATACCAAGCCAAATATTGATAATTTGCTGTCAATTCACCAAGTACATCCCTTCCATTAAAATTATAACAAAATTTTGATTATATTGCGACTGTTTAAAATAAGAATCATTATTAGTTTTGATGTTAAATTTTGATTCTACTAAGACTGTTATAACAACATAATTAAAAGTGTAGTAATTTTTGTGTTCGAATAAATAGCTACAAAACAAGAAAATATTTATTTTTACTTTTTACCACTCCGACAGTGGGAGCTTATTGGTTTCTTGTACTGTGAGTCAATCTTAGAATACAAAAAAGTAAAGTAGGAATCCAACTGTTGGATGAAGACGCTTTTTAGACTGGCCTTGAAACTTAGCTTAAATTACAATACTCACAGCATAATCAAAGCAATATAAATTCTCACCTTTTTTTCGAAAACTTTTAACTTATAGTTGATTGAAAAATAGCCACAACACAGATTTACATAGACATATACTTTTTTCGGGATTTGGAAGTAAGTTAGTAAATGTAATGGCTGCAGGGGGTCCACCAGATCCAGCAAAATGTTTAAAGTGGTCTATGAGAAAAAAAAGTATGGGAACCTCTGATCTACACTATTAAAAAAATTTACGAAATATTAAATTTCACAAAATATGTCAAAACCTTAATCATAATCATAAACAGTCATTAAAATCAATTTTTCATAGAAAAAATTATAGTACTCGGAAAATTTTTTATTATCATATGATATACTGGGTGTCCAAATTTATCGTATACAGGCAATATCTCGCTTATTTGACAAGATAATTAATAAATAAAAAAACTGCATTGAATGACATCAAAGAGCCCGTGGAAGTTTTAAAATTAAGTGTTTCATTAGAGCCACAAATGATGTTTAATAAAAAGCAGAAAGTAGAATAGAAAATGCCACAGAGCAAAATTCGAAAATCTGTACAGAAAACAACAAAATGCCATAATCAACATAATATTTCCGTCATCACGACGCAATTAATTTTGTGCACAACAATCTGTAGATAATTTCTTGTGAAACTACCACGATTTTACTTCTAATGACCTTCACCCAGCAGCCCACCATCCACAAGCTCTTCACATGCTTAATGGAAGTTATTTTCGATTCACGGTCATTAGCAGGCTGTGGTAAACTTCTGAAGAGTTTATGCATATCCTTGTGTATTCACTTCAAACATTTCACTTTTGCACAAACATTCGTCATTATTTTGAGACACAGACATCAAGAGCGCCGAGACGTTGGAAATAGTTCATTAAATGAAGGTAATGACGAGGTAAGTTTTGAAAGAACTCCAGGCGAGATATGCCGCATACAAATTTAATGACACTAATGAAAAACGTAAATTGTTAGATTGTAATGAAAATATAAAAAGTTTAACTGAATTGAATAATTAATAAAAGTTCCACATGAGCGCTTAGGGAAAATTTACAATTAGTAGTACTACATTAGTAGTGATTTTTTCCAAAAACATCTCCATTTTCCAACTGGTTATTATGTCTTAAGTTAATTACTCAGATGGCTGAACAATTTAAACCACAAGGATCCCTGATCAGGAAAGGTATGTTGAATATTGTTTTTTGGAACTTTAGTTTTTCACGCCAGGTTATGTTTGAGCGACCAGGGGTCGCGACGCAAAAGATCTGACCGTTACGCGTTACGCTATGTTACGTTATGTTACGTTGCTTCGTTATGTGCCTTGATTGCGTGCTTGTGCCTCCTTAGTCTCTCTCTCGTTTACGAAACAGCAATTCATAATAATATGCTCCTGCCGGGATTCGAACCCGGGCTTCCCGCGTGCAATGCGAGCATTCTACCACTGAACCACCGATGCTATATTTAAATTCTATGCAAAGCTAGTATTCGCAGTGCCGGTGATCTGCTTGAATTTGTTCGGATCAATTTTTACTATTATTTCCATAATTTTTTTTGCGCGATTAAGGGGTCTAGCACATTTACTTTTCGAAATACAGGGTGTTAAAATTTTGAAAACTTGAATGTTCGAATTCGATAACTTTAAAATGGATGGATAAATTGATTTGACATTTGGCAGGTTGTTTTTAAATGTAAAAGGGCATATTTTGAAAGAAATTGTAGTTTGTGCAACTAGTGTGGATATGATGGCCATATCGTACGAGGACGAAGTCCAATCCACAATCCACACGAGTCGAGCAGCATATTTTTTCTACGATACACTTAAGAAAAAATCTAGAAAATAAAAATTTCCATAAACTGTAATACTTATAACTTCAAATTAAACATTTTACAATTCAATTTTATGTTTCCACTAATTTTGTGGTTAACGTACAGTTCTTGAATGTCCAATTTGTATAATATTACGGTTTCATTTTTGAAATATACGATGCTGTTATAAGTAGATGTTGCCAGTCGGACTCCCTCATGAAGGGTACCGTACCATTATCTATAATGATGAATATTCTGCTAAATATTTCAAACGTCTACCTGTTGTTGTTATTATTATCAAGCAGAATAATTATTTTTAAAAATAAAAGTAACAATTAAAAAAAAAACTTTTTCACGGGAATCGAACCTGGGTCTACGGCGTGAGAGTCTGGATTGCTTACTACTCGACCACTGAGATATATGAAAATTGTTTATCTATAACGTCATATGTACCTATTACATAATTTTATAAAATCTGAGGTCCCCTTAAATACCCATTTTATTCTGTTTTAAGTATTTGTTGGTAATTTGTATAACGGATTATTTCTTTTTAAGTTTATCTTTGTAAATGAATATTCTTGATCCAGTGCGCTTCTATGAGAAACTTTTTTTGACAAGTTATTTTGACGTTTCTTTTAAATTGAAAAAAGATGAATGACGGATACTAAACTCGAATGCTGATTGGTGGATTTCATATACGTTCTAAGATGTATATGAAATCATATCCGTTTAGTTAACTGATGGCCTACATTTCCATTTTGTAAACTGTGCAGAATAGTAGTTTGTGCAACTAGTGTGGATATGGACAATCCACACGAGTCGAACATTATATTTTTTCTACGATCCATTCAAGAAAAAATCTAGAAAATAAACATTTGAATATACTGTAAAATAAATATAACTTGAAATTAAAAATGTTCAACAATTTTATTCATAATCGTACCAATTCAATTGTATGTCTTCACTAATTTTTTGTGATAAACGTACAGTTCTTAAATGTACAATTTGTACAATGCTACGGTTTTGTACTTGTACTTTTCAGGGAGATTTGATCTCGCGACCTCCTGCTTACTAGCTCGGCTTTGACCAACTAAGTCACGGCGCCAGCTAATGCATTCGCTTTAGTAGAACGTTTCAACCAATGAGCGTGTTAAAGCCGATATAACCTAATGAATTTTTATTATAAAAGAAGTTCAAGACTCAATAACCCCCCATATTGTATTGACATCGTGCAAAATTTCGAATTCATCTGTTCGGGTCAAAATCGAGTCCAAAGGAGTCGGTTGCAAACATACATATACATACATACAGGTGAAGGCGAGAACAACATGGTCACCTTACTATGGATTCCAGGACACACTGGAATAGAAGGAAATAAAATAGCAGATTAACTAGCAAAGAGGGGGACTGAAATACCTTAATTCTGGGGGCCTGAACCCTTTTGCGAAATCAGCCCCAATGTAATATTGGAAGAAATAAGTAAAGCCGAGAAAAAGAGAAGATCTGACCATTGGAAAGATATAGTAGGGCTTATACAATCAAAGACTCTTCTGGGTGACTACAACCTGTTGAGATCAAAAGAATGCATAAGTCAAAGTAAAACTGCGCTAAGAGTTTTAACAGGGATCCTAACGGGACATTGTCGCCTGAATGGGCACCTGAAAAAGCTCAAAATAGTGGAGGAAGAATAATGCAGATTTTGTGGAATGGAAGAAGAAACCTCCATCCACATACTTTCCAACTGCACAGCACTTCAGAATCCTAGAGCACAGCACCTAGGAGATTACTGGATAGAAGAGGAACATTTGCCTAAGTTGAAGCCTGCAGACATCCTAAAATTCCTCCGGGAAATAGGACTAAGGGCCATTCCCACCGATTATCCTAAAATGTCATACTTAGCTAAGTGACACTTATAATTTAAGTGGAACTTCGTTCGCGCCGTACCTCCCTTAACTAAGTGGATGGTTCCATTTGACAACGCCGCAATTCTTAAAATCTTTTTTTGAAAAAGATCTTTTCAGGAATTAACGGCAGTCGTTTGATCCAGTTTGATTTATGCGCTTAATATTAGTTGGTGTCATCTTTGGTTTTGACGTTTTGATAAGTATTTTTTCTTCCGAGTCATTTTAGTAGTTGAAATATGAGCGTAGAAAAACGATCTCGTGGAATAAATTTCACAACACGTGAAAAATCATTATTATTAGATATTATTAGCAAGTATAAAAATGTCATAGAAAATAAACAATTTCAATTTCTCCAAGAAAATTGAGAGCAGTTTCCTTCGTCATTCTAAATCTAAGAAAAAACCTTTTAGGATCGAATGTATTAAAATAATCGTTCCTTATACTTGTATAACTGTCTGGGTATGCCGTATTCAATTATATCAATTATTTCTAAATCGTCATCATTTTCTAACATTTCCATTCCGATAAGACAAATTACAAATACAAAGATCTACCATCTATCAAAGCACAATTTACTCAAATCTAAACTGTCATAAATCAACTTCAAAATTAGTATTTCGAGGTTAAGTGGAACTTTAAGCCGTGGATATTCCGAGCTTAGTTAAGGTATCCTTAACGTCGCGTTAAGGGTGCCTTTAAATACGGTGCGAACGACTAAGTGACACTTAGTGGATTTGAGTGACACTTAACGTTTAAGTGTAACCGGTGCGAATGGCCCTAAGTGTAACCGGTGCGAATGGCCCTAAAGGAACTACTAGTTTCTGAGACTCTCCTCAGAAACTGAGTAGAAGTAAGGGGGCACAATAGATCTTTTAGGTCTCAGTGAATGTCACCCCAAAAACACACATACATACATACATACATATACATACAGGTGAAGCTATAAAAGCGTGTTAATGGGGCATGTCCACGACAGTTGACAGTTGACAATACCCCTGTGGTAAAACAATAAACAATAGACACGATGAAAAATTATCGAACAACAAACAACTATTATTTATCATTAAATATGCAAGCTCAACAATTAAAATAACTTTAAAAGTACACTGAAGCAAAACCAACTAAACTCAAACTGGATCTATCATTAGAAATCAGCATAACCCAACTATTAAGTACCACGTGTTCTGAACACTGTTTATTTTTTTTCTCCTATTTTTTTGGGAATCAAACCACAATAATGTTTTAATTTTTTATTTCGACGTTTCGGTAGCGTTCCAGCTACAGTTGTCAAGATTAACTAGTAATGACATAATTTTTTGGTCTCTATCTGACACAGGGCTGTTGTCAAAATAGTTTGTGACGTCACGTGGACATGCCCTATGGTAAAAATAATTAAAATTTGAGGTTATGGTGGTAAAATAAGTACCGATGACAATGAAACGATATAAGTATGCGGCATATACATTTTGGTGTAGGTTGGACGGATTTTCTACAGACGTAAAGATCTTGTAAATTAATAACAAAAATTCTAATATTTCTTATTATTTAGACACAATTTAATTCTCCGCCAATGCAAAGCGTCAAGTGTGAGTGTGTGTGAAGTTCAATCGGTCGCCTCAAGAGCTCAAGCGTTGTTGATAAGATAATTTTAAAAAAAACATGCAGTCAGTTAAATAAACTGTTTTCTCGTTTGGTATTGAATTCGTTGGTATTGCTACTTGTCACTAAAGCTGAAGGATTCACTTTTAAGCCAGTAACTCATAGAATTTACGTTGGATTACGTTGGATGAAAGGACTGTAATCTGAGACTATTCAGAAATACGAATGTATTTATGAAACATATAACTTATATTTGTATGCAATTTTAAAAATGGTTGTATGTATATAATCGAGACCCTTTATACCAAATAATTGGTGTTTATGTGTTTTTAACCAAACTAAATGCTTATAAAGCAATTTTTTTGCTTCTTTCCATGTTTTCCCTTTATTTTTGAATATTTTTGAAATAGTTTTATTCCATGTTTGTCTTGGTCTTTATTTTCTTTTATTTTTAAATATTTTTGCTTTCCCTATTCTTTTAGTCTGTCTGGTATTTTCCATTCTTTGTAAATGCCCCCACCATTCCAGTTATCTGTATTCTATAAATTCTAGGATTGATTCTATTTTTAGATGATTTCATATATCTGTATTCCTAATTTTGTCCTTTTTTGTAACGCCTCGGACTCTTCTTAAAAAAAGGAAAAGTAAACGGCTCGCAATGTGTTATGTCGATTTGTCAATATCGCTATTATATACAGTGGGCTGGAATAAATGCTACCAACGAATCGAATTATTTTGTGTGATATAGTCATGAATTTCTCCTTAACGAGTAAGTATCGTTTAAACGAAGTAAAACTTGAAAATACGACAAAAGATGATGGCGGATTGTCATATTTTGTATTTATATTTTTACCGAAATAAATATAATCACAATTGTAATGTAAAAGTAATGATTGCTTTAAAATACAATTATTAGAACTTTAGTTCTTTACGTCAGGTTATGTTTGAGCGACCGGGGGTCGCGACGCAAAAGATCTGACCGTTACTTTACGTTATGCTTCGTTATGTGCCTTGCTTGCGTGCGTGTGCTCTCTACTGAGTCTCTCTCTCGGTTACGAGACGATATGCTTCGGCCGGGAATCGAACCCGGCCGCCCGCGTGGAAGGCGAGCATTCTACCACTGAACCACCGATGCTATATTAAAATTCTATGCAAAACTGGTATTCGCAGTGCTGGTGATCTACTTGAATTTGTTCGGATCAATTTTAACTATTATTTCCATAATGTTTTTTGCGCGATTGATCTTTTTTGTTTATTTACAATTTACATCATCGGTTGTCAGGACGGTTGGTTGTGTTTACTGGTTACTAAGTTTAACACGTCGGTAAGTGCTTTACTTACCGTTCAGACGTCAAAAAGTAATAAATAAATTTCACCAACATGCAAAATATATTTCAAACTGATCGAGAAGTATAAATGTCACTTTTGACATTTCGTTCATTTCGAAGAAATTTAAATTATTTTATTCGGAATTTATTTCAATACGATCGCGCAAAAAATGGTATAAGTATCTCGAACGTTAAGGGTAATTACAACGTTTGCATGTAGATTCCTCTCGTAAAATTGGACAAAATGGGGTCTAGCACTTTTTAAATATACGATGCTGTTATAAGTAGATGTTGCCAGTCGGACTCCCTCATGAAGGGTACCTACCGTACCATTATCTATAATAATGAATATTCTGCTGAATATTTCAAACGTCTACCTGTTGTCGTTATTAATATAAAGCAGAATAATTATTTAAAAATAAATTTAACACTGAAAAAAAACTTCTTCACGGGGAATCGAACCCTGGTCTACCGCGTGAGAGTCTGGTTTGCTTAATACTCGACCACCGAGGAATATGCAAATTGTTTATCTATAACGTCAGATGTATTACATAATTTTTGCTCAAAAGGAACTAAAGTTCCTACCGTATGTCCCGCGACACATATATTGAAAAAACGTGTTGCACATTGTATTTATTTCCTCTACTAATCAAAATAAAATCTTGACATATTTTCGAAGGAAGGAATACATATATCGTTAAAGCTTTTTATAGATCGTAGATCTTTTTCGATCACTGGAGACTTTTGATCAGGACATCACAGACTACATTATATTAGATGTCATAGATAATAATTCAATATTATTATAAATATGATATCAAAAATTACTAATAATAGGAAATAAACCAGTTTCCATTGGAAATTACTCCCAAATTTTAAAATAAAATTCAAATTTCAAGGCACTTTCCGACCACAACCTGAGGATTTCCGAACGCTACCGATGATACGTGTGATGTCATATCTCTTGTGTTTACTTATGTCAATATGGCCGGTATTGCATTAGGTTCTGTGTAGTTGTGTGTTTATATTGTATTTTAATCAACTATTAATTGCTTCATCGACGTAAAAATATCATTTATATGTTTGTTTGAGACCATTATGTGTTTGTGTGTGCTTTTTTTTATTTTTAAAAGTCAACGTAAAGTGGAAAGTGGTTATAAATATTCGATATTTCCGAGGATATTTTGAAACTTTTGGAAAAATATATTTTATTTACTAGTTCAGTGTTCAGTGACGATTCTTTCATATTTTGTGAGTAAAGATATGGCTAACGAAGGTTTTGTAGTCTGGAGTTTTAATTGACGTTGATTTACACACTGAAACAATGCAATACTTGGAATACAAAGTTTTTTTTTTCGGATTTATCCATTTTTAAAGCTTTCAGAAACAAATAAGGTCACAAGAACTCAGAGCGTGATACACGAATAAGAACGTAAACAAATGACGTCACACCATGGGGCAGCCATCTTCATGATGTAACGCGCGTTTTGGCGGACTTTTATGATTTTCAAAGTCGTTTTAAAAGTTAAGTTTATATTTTTTTGAAAAAATAGGCATGCAAGGTGTTAGGAGACCTGATAAAGCGTCAATTCCCACCATAAGCAAAATTTATGCTTGTAACCTATTAAAATAACTTTAAAAGTACACTGAAGCAAAACCAACTATTAAACTCAAACACGATTTATCATTATAAATCAGTTTAACCTCACTATTAAGTACCACGTGTTCTGAACGCTTTGTTTATTGTTTTACCACCAGGTTGTTGTCAAAATAGTCTGTGACGTCACGTGGACATGCCCTATACCATTTTTTGTCTTATCTTTTAACCCTATAAATAGTAGTGCTGGTGAGTAGATATGTAGATTCTGTGGCATGGAAGAAGAAACTAGAATTATGCTCGAGCTTCAAGAAAACCCACTGATCGAAAAACAGCCCCATTGTTCAACCTTAGCCACCCATCAGTTTTTCGGATAATAAAGGAAAATAAAATGCAGATACCAACGTACCGGTCACAGGGCTGCAAGCATGCGCAGTAGCTATATGTGGCCAGATGTGAAGGGAATTGTATATATTTTTCGAATTGTGTGTTATAGTTCTTTCCAATATATTATGTTGCGTCTAGTTTTCTCTCGTTACTTATTTGATTTATAAGTAAGTACATGAAAATATTTTTCTCAGAAAAGTGAAAAACCCAGGTCCAAAACGGGTTTCATTGACCATTAACTAAATATTTAGCAAAAACCTTATTGAAAAAAGTTTGGAGCGCTATAATTGAAAACCTATGGGCTATACAAAAAAAAGTTTACAATAGAAATGAGGGCAAATATTATATTCTAAAACAATGATCTCTACAATTTTTGTCGTTTAATGCGCGGTTCGCAAGATATTTAATAAAACGTGTTTTTCAAGATGGCGGCTGAAGTGAAACCCCGCAATGACGCCAACTTGGATTTACATTCAGGGGACACCCCTGAACATATTCAGAAAAAAATATACCTGTTCCCGTACATTTTTTACAAAAAATACCCGGCTCTTGGCCTAAGTCCTGCGTGACTGGATACCCAGATACGGCCTCTTGGTAAATCCAGCATTAAATAGAAGTCCAACTAGTAGTTTGCCAGTTTGTCAACCCAAAAACTTAACAAAAATCGGTAAGATCGGCACTGAATAAAAAAGAAATAGACAATTTATTTTCTATAATACGCTATTTTTATTCCATTTTAATTTTTATTTATCTACAAAATTATCGAAACGTCAAAGGTCACCACAAAAATTTTGTATAAATACTCATATTTTAATAGTATTTTTATATAGTTTCATATTTTCATTAACTACCATAACGCCGTTAATTCTAAACATAATGAATCAGAGTATCTTAATCTTTTTTTGCTTACTTTTCGTTGGCTTAGTTTTTGGAGCCCCCGCAGGCGATGAAAAGATTCATTCAACAATCAAACCATTCACAGCAGAAGGTTAGTGATATGTTTTAAAAGATATCTATAACAACTGGCAAGTGCAAATATCTTTTTCATGTTCTTTGTGGTGTATCCATTATTCTTTTTGTTAATTTTTTGGAAAATCAAGCCACAATCTTTTCTATTTTTCTAATTGAATGTTTCTGTAGTGATCCAGCTACCGTTGTCAAAAATAATTAAGTTTTTATAAAATTCTG
>CAJUYI010009100.1:0-10341 GCA_910591695.1 Galerucella pusilla | reverse complement strand
GCGCAGAAGACGTTCCGTGGACCTAGAGGAGCACCCGCTGATTGAGATGTATCTATATAGTATGGGGTGTGATATGATTGTTCGAACTTCTGGCTGGGTAAATAGAAAAGTGTCATCGTATCGTCTTGGGAATTCGTTTTGATGGATGTGTGTGGAGTCGTTGCGGTTGAAAGAAAATTTTATCTTTGTACAGGGTGAATGAAGTTATTATTTTCCCTTCCCCTTCTTGAAGAACTTTTGTATTGGTAATTCAGCCTCAATACAACAGACAAACATACCTACTATAGTTGTTTTATTTTATTGCGTTTCATCACAACTTTCAAATAAAATCCGTAAGATGAATAAGACAGACTTATGCAATTTTGATGGGAGAAAAAAGGATATGTATTTAGTTTTCAGCGATTCTAAAAAGTCTTTCACCAGCGAAGTTTTTATTTAAATGTCAGTTATGTCACTTTGACAATAGAGTACACGCATATTTCATATTTTGCTTGGATATTAATTTATAATAGTGTGTATGATATCAAAAATTACTAATAATAGGAAATAAACCAGTTTCCATTGGAAATTACTCTTAAATTTTAAAATAAAATTCAAATTTCAATGCACTTTCCGACCACAACCCGAGGATTTCCGAACGCTACCGATGATACGTGTGTGATGTCATATCTCTTGTGTTTACTTATGTCAATATGGCCGGTATTGCATTAGGTTATGTGTAGTTGTGTGTTTATATTGTATTTTAATCAATTAATAATTGCTTCATCGACGTAAAAATATCATTTATAAAACAAACATTACGTGTTTGTGTGTGCTTTTTTTTATTTCTAAAAGTCAGCGTAAATTGGAAAGTGGACATAAATATTCGATATTTCCGAGGATATTTCAAAACTTTTAGATGAATATATTTTGTCCACGACCACCTAATAATAAGTCAATATTTTACCTCCTAACTAAAGGTATATGGTACCCATATATCAACTGTCGTGAATTATGGTTCATAATACACTGTAGTGTATTATGGTTCATAATTCCCGACTAGAGATGGGGGTACAATATGAAATAAACTATTAAATCTGTGTATTTTGTTCAGGAAATTTTTTTCTGACATATATCGTATCTATAAAATGTTGTAATTTTTAGTATTGATACTTTTCATAGCGATATTTTCTAATATTAAGTATTTCAAAACAATATATTTATAACGGTACGTTGTATTGATACTTTCTACGGTAACGCCCATCTCTATATATGTCAAATTATTTGAAGTAGTTGCCACAACATTTTGAGGTTAGTAATATGCCAAATCGCTACTGACTTTTATTTATTAATAATTAAATTAAGTGTCGTGGACAAAGTATAGTATTCTACTCGCAATTTATGGCCATAATTCACTTGGGTGACTTGCGCCCCTCGCCTGCGGCTCGTGACGCAAACGTCACCCATCGTGAATTATGGCTATCGTAAGTACGATTTAAACTATGTTTTATTTATCTAATATATACCAACCATATTTCGATTGTGTGGTCGTGTGATGCCTTTTGGCTGAAATATTATTTATTAATTATTTAAATTATTATTATGGTATTATTATGAATAAAGACATAAATTCCCTTGAAGCTAATTTCTATAAAGCATGAATCGTTGACAAATATGAAAGAGAAAGGTCTCACGTAGGATGTCAAGTTCAGAGCGTGAAATAAACATAAACAGAATTGTTTTATATTTACAAAACGCTGAACTTGACTCGTCGTATAAATATGTTAACGAAAGTGTTTTAACATTCATTCTAAAGTATTCTAAATCATTCTAATCAATTCTAATTCATTACGTAATTATTCTAAGATGTCCTTAGAGACATTCAAAGTGTATTCTATTCATCGTAATCATTTTACTTAATATTCTAATTAATACTAGTAATAAGTGAGTTAATGTATAATAGTAAAGTAAGGTAATAAAGAGAACATGACCCAGTGATTCCAGTAGTTGCTTTTAATTCCTGTGAGATGACACACCAAGTGACCAGCAACACCACCTAGTCAGAGGCCCTTCCACACTTCTAATGCACCAAGTATCCATAGTAGGATACATACATTACAGTCGTAAGAAAATGATGTTTTTATGGTTGATTCCTAGACATATAGGTACATAACCTCAAACTATTTAAAAATAAAAATTACCAGCATATATAGGTACTTACATTAAAATGGTCTTCACAAACAAAAGTAATGCCCTTCTCTTAAATATATTGTCTGGAGTTTTAATAGACGTTGATTTACACACTGGAACAATGCAATACTTGGAATACAAAGTTTTTTTCGGCTTTCTCAATTTTTAAAGCTTTCAGAAACAAATTAGGTCACAAGAACTCAGAGCGTGATACACGAATAAGAACGTAAACAAATGACGTCACACCATGGGGCAGCCATCTTTATGACGTAAAGCGCGTTTTGGCGGACTTTCAAATTTTATGATTTTTAAAGTCGTTTCAAAAGTAAAGTTTAGATTTTTTTGAAAAAATAGGCATGCAAGGTGTTAGGAGACCTGATAAACCGTCAATTCTCACCAATAGCAAAATGTATGCTTGTACCCTATTCAAAAAGACAATATATAAATAATAAGAAGCAATTTTACGGTATTTTGCATCCTCAAGCAAAAACAAATGGTACTTAATCTGATACATTATTTCGAGAATGAATGAAAAAGTGGAAATTCGTCAACCAGTGTGCAGGAAACATCAACCATCATTATTTTCTCCGGGTATATTTGTAATCTCACATTTTGGTAACCTCTGTGTCTTCTGATTTGATCAACAGTTTACTTATCGATATTTTTGGAAGCTTGAATCACATCTCTACTTAAACAGTTTTCTGGCATTTGACAGAATATTTTTCATATCACTTTTTTATTAAAAATATACGTATACACTTTTTAAAATACGAAATGGCTTCTATATATCAATCAATCACTGTCAATACAAAATTTATTACGTCCTTTTCAACGCCATTAAGGCTATTTATGCGTGCATTGAGATGTTTTGTAAGACTATTTGGGAAACTATTACACACGATTTATAACATCTATAGACCGCCATGACGATGCTATTTTATTGATATATATTCGATTTAGAATAGTATATTATTAAACGAGCAATTTATGATAGCCATAATTCACGATGGGTGACGTTTGCGTCACGAGCCGCAGGCGAGGGGCGCAAGTCATCCAAGTGAATTATGGCCATAAATTTCGAGTAGAATACTATACTTTGTCCACGACACTTAATTTATTTATTAATAAATAAAAGTCAGTAGCGATTTGGCATATTACTAACCTCAAAATGTTGTGGCATCTACTTCAAATAATTTGACATATATAGAGATGGGCGATACTGTGGAAAGTATCAATACAACGTACCGTTATAAATATATTGTTTTAAAATACTTAATATTAGAAAATATCGTTATGAAAAGTATCAATACTAAAAATTACAATATTTTATAGATACGATATATGTCAGAAACAAATTTCCTGAACAAAATACGCAGATTTAATAGTTTATTTCATATTGTACCCTCATCTCTAGTCGTGAATTATGAACCATAATACACTACAGTGTATTATGAACCATAATTCACGACAGTTGATATATGGGTACCATATACCTTTAGTTAGGAGGTAAAATATTGACTTATTATTAGGTGGTCGTGGACAAACATATAAATTCCTTATAGAAGGTGTAAATTTTCTTTTAAATTTATTTTTGACAGCTGGAATTGTTTTCATGTAAAACAATTACCTACAAATCTAGTGCCCCATATTAGATTGAAACAATGATATACACTTGGACATTTTTATATTGTAGCTTAGTGTTTTAATGAGCGTTATTTGTAAGGTTTTTATATTATTTAAATAAAATATATTTCAATACAAAGTAAGTCTGGCAACGGTTATCATATGTCGGATAGTCAAGCAGCCATCAAAGCACTGAGCTCTTGTGTAATTAGTTCCAAAATGGTGTGGGAATGCCTAGGCAAACTCAATAGCTGCCCATAGACTATACGATCTGGTCGGCCGACGGTGTCGACCGACCAGATCTGATATACCAAGACCGCCGACTTGGTCTGTGAGCGATCTGATTTGTCGTGTCTACACACAACCATACTTAGTCTTGTCAAAGGATCGGATCCTGCACATACGCTGTCTTCAAATTAGTTGGTAGATATTTGAAAATTCGACATACTGGGTCGTGCGACTCCGTATTTTAAGCTGGTCTAAAATACCTCGTCAGTCGGTGTAAAAATGGACAAAAAAATTGCTCTCATGGGTTTAGGTATTTTAAAAATCTGTCAAAAGGATAATAGAAGAAAGAAAAGAACAAAATGATCCACTTCTATTAGCATTCTCAATTTTTTTACGTTCTCTCCGAAAAGCATTTCTCATATTTTGGATCTTTGTTTTCACATCTTTCACAGTTACATCATTATAATGTTTGCTTTTTAAAAATTGTATCAAATCTTCGTATGCTTCTCTTTTTAAATTCTTATTTATGTAATCAGGATCTTTAATTTTCCACAAACATGGCCTTTCCCTATATAATTCTATAAACTCTGCTACTATTTCTTTTGTCCACTCCATTGCACCCCAAAATTCAAACCAACAGACGAGCTCAACGACTGGATCCTTTCGTTAGTTGCAAGTACAAAATTTGACTTGTAACGACTTGATTCTTCACCGATGACGTATTTCACCGACCAGATCCGTCGTTCAGCACTAACGTGCGTTCCCAATATGCCAAATTAAACAGACACTGTCTGTCACATACCATGTCGCGCAAAATATCGCTTCGTGTATGGGAGCCTAAGAACTAGGCGAGAGCAATATAGTCACCTTACTATGGATTCCAGGACACACTGGAATAGAATGAAATGAAATAGACATGAACTATAGCAAAGAGGGGGACTGAAATACCTTTTTGGGGGCCTGAACCCTTTTGCGGAATCATCCCCAATGTAATATTGGAAGAAGTAGGTAGAGCCAAGAAAAAAAGAAGATCTGACCATTGGAAGGATCTAGTAGAGCTTATACAATCAAATACTCTTCTGGGTGACTACAACCTGTTGATGAGATCAAATATGAATGCATAAGTCAAAGTAAAACTGCGCTAAGAGTTTTAACAGGGATCATAACGGGACATTGTTGCCTGAATGGGCACCTGAAAAAGCTCAAAATAGTGGAGGAAGAAGAATAGAGATTTTGTGGCATGGAAGAAGAAACCTCCATCCACATACATTCCAACTGCACAGCACTTCAGAATCCTACAGCACTGCACCTGGGAGATTACTGGATAGAAGAGGAACATTTACCTAAGTTGAATCCTGCAGACATTCTAAAATTCCTCCGGGAAATAGGACTAAAGGAGCTAGTTTCTGAAACTCTCCTTAGAAACTAAGTAGAAGTAAAAGAGCACAATAGATCTCTTAGGAAGTCTCTTAGGTCTCAGTGAATGTCAGCCCAAAATACATACATACATACAAGTCAGGCAATGGACTAACTTACAACTCGTTGGGGGACCCAGCACAATATGGGCAACTTGTTAAACTCAGGTGTTCTATAAGTTGTATATTTTTAAATTATCCACAACTTCCATGGTCAATTTTTTCAACGATAAAAAATATTAACGCTGGATATTGTGAAAAACCACTCCTCAACCCTCCTCTTCAATTCCGCCGTTCGGCTGTTTTTGAACTAATTTTCCTGGTCTATTATTTTAATTGGTAAATCTCATTTGAAAATATAATCGCGACAATAATTATTTCCCTCTAATGCGTCAATCACTAAGCACCGAGCACTGATGAAATATCTCTGGAGTCCTATTTTTAAAATTGTGTTGACAAGTGAATTACAGAGAGCCGGGGTGGAAAAAACAGACTAATCTATGGAAGTGAAAGCTTATAGAATGTCCTTGAATAAAGAACTGAGGTTTCAAACCCATCCACTTGAAGCGCTAGCTGCAATTGAGTTGCCGAAACAGGCATGATAGCTAATGCTTATTACAGATTCCATTCCGCGACCCATCCGCTGAAATTCTTCTTTCATACCTTGACATAGAACTTGTCCACGACCGTTGACAATACCCCTGTGGTAAAACAATAAACAAAAGACACGATGAAAAATTATCAAACAACAAACTATTAACTATTAACCCATCGTATCAACCTATATTATATATTATTAAATATGCAAGCTCAACAATTGAAATAACTTAATTTGAAACTACACTGAAGCAAAAAACCAACTAAACTCGAACACGATCTATCATTATAAATCAGCATAATCTCACTATTAAGTACCTCGTGTTCTGAACGCTTTGTTTATTGTTTTACTACAGGGCTGTTGTCAAAATAGTTTGTGACATCACGTGGACATGCCCTATAGGTTATTCTGTGCCTGTTTTGTTGCCTTAGCTCAACGATTATAAACCCTACAGGATTGCTTATTCGCTTCAATCTTTCGTCGAAGCTTACGTCACCAGTGGACCTCGACCGATTTATAATATACTGCAATCGTTAATAGTTTCCACTTTTTTCTAGTTTATTTGCAAAAAATAATAATAAATTAATTTTTTTTGGTGATATGTTATTTAAAAAAGTTATATTTAGTAGTATAAGTAGTTATAAAATATAAATAGACGTTTGAAACAATAACTTTGAATTGAAGGAACTTGCTTATAATTTATTTTGCACAGAAACAGAAGCAAATCTACGAGATGTACTTATGGGTTAATTGATGGGTAAACTCAGCATTATATATTTTTTTCTTATGGGAAAAATAAAATAGACGCCTTATGCACTAATAAAAAATTTATTAATAAACAATTTTTTAAAACCTCTATCATCTCTTGTGGTACTCACACATTTTCTCTTCAAACATTTTTTTCTCTGGGATTGATAGTTATTATAAATACTTGTTCGAAGTTTACAAAGGTGGATTCATGCAAGCAAAAATTAAAACTTACATTACTTTAAAACTAAACCTAAGAACATATAAAATCATGTAATGTAGATGTTTATGCCAGAAACTGAGAAACTAAGGCATTCTTTTTTTTAGCTTTTATCTTAAATCTTAATTTCCCAATTTTTTGCATGATCATCTACATTACATGGTTCTCTGTTCTAAGTTTTAGTTTTAAATTAATTTTAATTTTTGCTTGCATGGGGAAATGTATACATTGAAACGCGAATCCAAAAATTTTGTATTTACTCTGAAATAACGTGCTTCGTATTTATAGACTTTCTTTATTGACAATTAGAGAAGTTTACTTACCACCTCTATCAATAAACAACACCTTTAAAATTGAAAAAAACGGATAAGATAACGTCAAAACACACTTTGTAAACAAACGATAAACCATAAAATTAAGAAGGTTAGGTCCAGTGATGACGTATTCGGCCGACTTGAGCGAGGCGAACACAGAGTTAAATGGAAATAAGCAATCCTGTAGGGTGTATAATCGTTGGCCTTAGCTGCCTTGCCTATCTAGGCAACTCGATTGCAGCTAGCGCTTCAAGTGGATGGGCTTAGAACCTCATCTTTTCATTCTATATAGGTTTCCTATAAACTTCATTTCTGTAGATCAGTCTAATTTGTGTATAAAAAACAGCACACTGTAGAATTCTACTATCGACTCTATTCACACGTCTTTTGTCCATAATTTCTTCACAAAAACTTGAATATAATAATATTTCATAGTAAATAAGTCAGGTATTAAAGAATACCTACTTGTCGACAGTATACAAAGTAGAGGTAGCCAAATATCAAAAAACCTCAAAAAACATAAAAAATGTTTATTTAGCATTCCAAGAAACACAAATAATACACTGTCAAAAATAAAACCAAAAACTAGTGCGTAGAATACCTTGCCTACTGCAATGTAAGTAAAATAGTGGGAAATTGGGATGACTTTGACAGTTGACGTATGACAAAAACTATCGAATGGGACTATCGATAGTAAATTGAAACTTAAAACTATCGATAGTTGGCTACCTCTAATACAAAGTGAGACTTTCGACTGGTATAATAATAGTACTGTAGAAAGCGACAGGTAGAATTCTATATAGTGGGCAGAGTCCCATTAGTGGACTTACCCTTACCCTAAACTAAAATCAGGTTACCATTGAATGATTTTGTGATGACATTATAGTAAATCCCTTATCTATGCCTTATAGTCAAACTTCCTTGCTTTTAGGAGCTTTTGATGGACAACTCAAACTAAAATACCTACTTATGCGACATAATATATTTCAACTATGAAAACGCGAACAGTAAAAAAAAATAACAGCGATCGAAAATGTTATGAAATAAAACACTTTAATATTAAAAAAGAAATTTATTTTAATATGTACAAATATAAATTCATATACAACATCTTAATAGTGAAAAAAAAAAACAATTTATCACCGAGCACTGGCTTGAAGTACTTTCCGAGACAGTCTCATCAACCCAGACACTGGATCTCTACCGAAATACTTTACTTGCAACTCCTGCCCAATTTCAAGACCTAACGCCGTTGGATGACCAATCTGAAAATGATGAAAACAAAATTTTTTTCGCATTTTTTTTAATTTAGGTTTTCACTTACTTTTCTTTGGTCCAACTGGGAATTATGTAACAAAGCTGGAGGCATGCCTGAATATAACGTAACCATCACCCCAATATCTCTGATTTCCACGATAGTAGCTTTATATATTCCGCCGAATTCCAAGTCAGGAGCTCGTTCTGTCGTTAATAACTTTTGAATAATTTCGTCCGCCTCGTCCATTGCACTTTGACTAGGAGCAAATACTTCGAACGTACTATCATCGATTTGAGACACCTGAAACAATAGAGGAGTTCAGTCTAAGGTCAGTGTGGACAACAAAAAGTAGTTTTTTCTGACAAGAATGACAGTTAAGATCTACCCTTCAAAATATAAGATTTTTGCATGCTTTTTATCATTGCGAACATCTATATTGCTTTATTAAAATAATTAATACACCCCCGAAGGCCCGAAGCGTATATCTTGAAATTTAAAATGACTTTTTAGCTGAATACTCAACATATCGGAGGCCAATGATTCTAGGAACTTTTGGCAAGTCACCATTTCATTTCTGTTATTCTGTCACTTGTCATATGTCACTGGAAAAAGTAATTAGGAGAATAGAGATACAACCAACTATAAATGCTACGAAAATCTAATCGAAAATGGACATACACAATTAAACGAATATCAACAAAAATAAATATAACTGACATTTGACATAACCAGTGACAGAATAACAGAAATGAAATGGTGACTTGCCAAAAGTTTCTAGAATTATTGGCCTCCGATATGTTGAGTATACAGCTAAAAAGTCATTTTAAATTTCAAGATATACGCTTAGGGGGTGTATTCATTATTTTATTTATTTTTTTTTATTTTAACAATTGTGGAATAGAAAAGGTGTGTGATAAATAAATACTTACATGCACACCAGTTTCGGCGAATAATTTTTTTAAATTTATCCCTCCCACGCCGACGAGTCGCGACCTTTTGTACGCCTCAACCTCCAATTTTTTACAAACTGGCCAATTTTCTTTGGGTTCTGACCTAAAAAAATATCAGTAGTTCAAATGAACCGCTTAAACATGAAACAAAAACTCTTCCAGACACCCTGTATAAGCATTTTAGAAAAAGAAAAAGGTCACATATAACTATTTACCTTGGTTTTTCTATGCAACCATGCATAAGTTGAAGAATTTTCGATTTGGCATCTGCTGCATTTTGTAAAGCATCCATTACAATTTTAAGAGGTAGCCCGGGTATTTTTATATCAGCTTGTAGCGCAGTTATACCTTTTTTATTTCCTGCTATTTTGAAATCCATATCACCCATGTAATCTTCAATACCCTAAAAATTTCATTCATAACAAAAATATACAGCAGAATGTCACAAATACTTACAAGAATATCAGTCAAAATTTTGTAGTCTTCAATGGTATTGGTTTCTGGGTTATATTTGGTAACCAAACCTATCGCTACTCCAGCTACAGCAGCTGATATTGGTACACCTGCGTCCATAAGTGCTAAACTTCCACCACAAACAGTTGCCATAGAGCTTGAGCCGTTCGATTCTAAAACTTCCGAAGTTAGTCTTACAGTGAAAGGAAAGTCTGAAGGAACTACTGGATTTAAAGCTTTTTCAGCTAAGGCACCATGACCCATCTCTCTGCGACCAATTGGGCCTATTTTTCCGGTTTCCTTGGTAGCATACGGTGGGAATTCATAATGTAGGAAAAAATTTTTCTCTTTTATACCACTAAAAAA